>CAUYQG010053180.1:0-32137 GCA_963574415.1 Tarsius wallacei
TCATGTGACTAACCCACCCATCTGCCTGCTGTTCATCACCTGACATCATCACCTGCCCCTTTGTGATTACGTGGAAGCAGGTCACCACCCAATCACCCTAACGATCTTCCCCCATCAAGGGGAATGGTTAAAAGGACTCAACCACAAGCAACTAGTGGCCATTGCCTTGTTACACTCTGGTGTCGCCATGCGCTCTTTGAGCCATGGATGTCACCTGGCTTTGGTCCCCCTCCCCCACCTTGGGGAGGTGAATCTTCTTTCTTCCTTCTCTTTCTCTTTTTAATCTACTTTTAAATAAACTTTTCTTTCTTAACCTTTTTGTGTGTTGCAATTCTTTGCATTTGCTCTGATCTCTGGGTTCCCAGCATACACCTCCAGCTTGCCAGCCCCGGCAGTGCTGCGTGCTGCGCCTCGCCTCTCCACCCTCACCCTGTGCCTGCCGTACCCTAACATTACCAGTTTGTGTTCTCTTGAAAGATCACTGAATTGATTTCCCATTGGACTTAAAATTCAACTGCAAGTTATGACCACGTCTATTCTACTACAACCATAAGTATCAGGAAGTGGTGAAGTTTCTTAGTCTCCACAGTCCAAAACAGGACACTATAAACACAGCATGAAAGCAGGAGCCTTTGTCAAGAAAGAGTTCTTGCAGCTCCTTGCTCTTCTTCGACAGGAACTGGGCTGCTAAGCTATCCCATGCAGGCTACTTTTCCATTTGAATATAATCTCCTAAATCCAACAAGGGACCAGTCCTCCCGCCCCCTTCTCACGGTCTCCAGGGTGATTAATGAAAGGTTTTATCTTTGTAGTTCTAACTAATGGCTCATTACTCATTGCGGCAGTGTTATCCAAAAGAAACCGCTGTTCATTAAGGTCTTTTTGATATGCATAATCAGTCATTTCTCTTACATTTAAAACATCTTCATTCCTGCAATACTTTCATGGCTGCAGCAGCTGTTGTTCTTTTTCTAGCTTTTGCAGAGTTTTGCAGCTGTGGAAAAATCTTCATGAAAGGTTCTCCAGCTTAGTTTAGTGCAGATGTCTGGACCCGGTGTGGTTAGCATAAAAATTCAATAGCAGCAGTAATTATTTTTTATTATTGCAATATATGGGAAGAAAATTCTGGCTTCCAAGTTGGAAAGTCACACAGCTAGTCGGTAAAGTCTCTACCTCTAACCTCTTTAGAGGCTGGAACAGAGAGCCTTGTGGTTTCCAGGCCTAGGTTCAGGGGGTTCAGGGTATATGGTCTTGTCAAGCTCAAGCCCCCGAGGCCCCACGACCCCGCCTTGAAGAGCAGGAGCTGCGAGCTGAGGTCACCGCTGGCCTTTGGTCATGGCTCCTGAGTGTCGGCCGGAGCTGGCAATAGAGTTGCGCACACAGCCCAGGAGAGATGGTCATGCTTTTTCCTTTGTTTTTCTGACCCCAAGAAAAACATCTCTGATTGAGAAGCTTGAGAAAGCTCCTTCACTTTGGAAATTTGTTACATCACAAAGAGATTTATGGTTGTCCTCTCATAAGGAATTACAAATGTTCTGGAATCTATGCACTAAGTCGCCCTGGTTCCGGGACTGCAGAACTGTAAGTCCCCAAGACACACATTGAGAGATGGCAACATTGAAACTGCAATTTCCTCTGGTCTCTGAATCACAGATTTTCTTCAACCAGCTCACAGGGGGTTTTTGTTTTGTTTTGTTTTGCAATTTGTGGCTTGATGAGGCATCTTTGTCCTGACAGATGACACCCTAGTGATAAACCTGCTATAAATCAAGCTCTGATCCCCAGGTGCTGTCCCACCTCAGAGCTCAGGCAAAGGGGGGCGGTGGGTGGGGGGAAGTATAAAAGGTAATTTTGAAGTCTCCTTTTTCCTAGTTTCTAAAACACTGTGGGAAGGGCATAATTTTGTTCATATGACACCATATGCTATTTTTAAATGTTCTCCTCTTGCAGGCAAGATCAGGAGTGTGAAATATGATGGCTATGGGTGAAAAGATCCCAAGCAGAGTGAGGGACCCAGTGTCAGCCCATAAGTTCCCGAAAGCCCTGGTAGCTGAACAGTCATTTCTTCTGAGAGTTAACGCAAAGGGCATCGCAGCATCCTAAGTCAACAACATGCGTGCCCCACCCGAGAGGACTCATGGCTGGATGGCCTGAGACCCTGACCTGAAGAAATTGTGCGGCACTTCTGCGAAGGCATTACTAAGAGCACTTGGAATGTATCCAACTCGAATGGCGATTTCACCAAGGAGTAACCACAGTGTTGCTTTTTCATAGAAACACCAAACTTGGAAATATAACCCTGCCAGGTTTTATGTGGTGCCACAGTTCTCTCCTAATTGTATTTCCAGAGGCCACTCTGAAATACAATTCCAGGCCTAGGGAACCAGTGTATGGTCACACTCAACCCTTTCCCATCCTCTTCTGCCACTGGTTTATGTGGGAAGACCAGTGGGGTTCCCCGGGTGCTCGGCATGGGGTGCCTAAGGCACACCCTTTGAGAACCATACCCACTG
Source organism: Tarsius wallacei (assembly GCA_963574415.1). Taxonomy (NCBI): domain Eukaryota; kingdom Metazoa; phylum Chordata; class Mammalia; order Primates; family Tarsiidae; genus Tarsius; species Tarsius wallacei. The sequence continues at coordinate 2,514 of CAUYQG010053180.1, forward strand.
CACTCACTCCCACCATTGAGATTAGGAAGGGCAGGAAACAGGAGACAGGCTGCACTTCTGTGTCTCCTGAGCTGTCTTGCCAGTCAACACGCACCTCTCTCTCCTGGTGTTCTGTGAGGGGACTTCAGTGTTTTAACCCAAGAGAGCTACTACCAAGGAATTCTAGGCAGCTGCAAAGGAAATCAGTCCAACTGGGAAGGAAGGAAGGGGCTTCCTGTTCTTAACCCTGCCAGTCCTGTCCACACCTCCTGCTCCCTGGGCTGTGGCTGGTGCCACAGAAACGTCACATTCAGGGCATTGGTGCCTCCCTCTTCCAGCAGCCACACAGCCCGGTGTCATGGCCAGTGTGGGGCTGAGTGCAAGGGAGACAAGGAGGGGACTCCACCCCTTTCTAGCTCCCCTGGACCCCATGGGCCATGCTGCTGCTGTCCCTGGCTCACAGCAGGTAAAGCAGTTGGCCAGGTGTGAAGGTTCTAGACTCCAGGGCCTGGAACCATTAGGCCAGTTTGGCTGTGTGCCTGTCTCTAGAGCTTCTAGGTTCCATCATTCCCTGTTCATGGCAGACTACATGATGTAATTTCAGGGACCCCAAGAGCCACCACCATCATCACCCACTCACTCACTAAAAATTCTTCTGCACTCATTTGGAGAAGGATAGTCATTACTTTGGAGTAAGACTTCTCTAAGTATCCCAGCCCCCTCTCCTTTAAAATACAAATACTATATAGGGGGCAAGGTAGGGGATTCATTGCACCCTTCCTACTTCATTTTTCATAGATTATCTGGTTAGATCTCTAACAAAATGCCTGACATGGGCCAAAGGGCAGAGAACATTCTGCTAGGAGGAGAAAGGAGACATGGCCAACAATATGGGGAAGGAAGCAGGGTGGCCCAGTGCTATGGCAGGGGAACCCCAAAACCAGGAGCTTCCCAGAGCAGAGAGATTGTGGACTGCCTGGAGGGTGGGAGAAAGAAGGAGGAAGAGGGAGAGTCCTGAAAGGAGGAAAGGAGCACAGAAAAAGAGCCGGAATAAAACACCCACACCAGACTTGCCCAGCACAGGCCCACTGTGAAAACCTGACAAAAGATAAAAGCGGGTCTGACCAGTCTCCCTTCCCTTTGTGTCACCTTTAATGACCTTTGAAGAACCCCTGAAGTCCCCCCCATCCTTTTCAGCCTTGCAAAGCCAGCCAGTGGAGGCAGCTGCTCTTGTTAATTTTACATAACCTAAGTTAATTAGTTAAACAGATATTTGATCAATGGATAATAAAATTCAGCATTCCTGAATTTTACGTTCATTCATTCAAACAAATTTCCAAGCATTAAAATCAGCCCTTCCAAGTACATTTTCCAGAAATCTTCCTTTGAGCAGTAGTTCACTAAAACAATGAACAAGAGTGACTGTCTTCTCACTGAAAGCTCCTGCCTTCTGGGGGATAACCAGTGAAAGGGATATCCCGTCTCCAGCCTAACAAATCTTTGTCCACACAATACAAATTAATTCCAGCATGAATCAACTGTATTTTGCCCTTACCTAAAGCAATGTTTGTTTCTGTCTGGTTAACTTGACAACACAAATATCTTGAAATGACATTAGCAGGTCCTAATTAATCACTGTATAAGTGTGAGGCTGCCCAAGAACTGCAAAGAGCAAGGATCTTCCGGGGGCCTGGAGTGGGGGTAGGGGATGGAGAGACAGAGATATTACAGTCTGATGGGGTTTTCAGGCCCACTGCAGAGAAAGCCAACACACTGACAACAGTCGATGTCATAGAGAAAGTATTTAATAAATACAAGGTCACTGAGCTGAAGGGTGGGAGATACTTCTCAAATCTACATCCTGGGAAAATTTTAAGCTAGGATTTTTTTGTTTTGTTTTGTTTTTTTGAGTTGGAGTCTTACTCCATCACCCAGGCTGGGGTGCAGTTGCACGCTCAGCCACCACAGCCTTGACCTGCTGGGCCCAGGTGATCCTTTCGCCTCAGCCTTCCAAGTAGCCAGAATTACAGGTGTGCACTACCATACCTGGCTAATTTTTTGATTTATTGTACAGATGAGGTCTCGCCAAGTTGCCCAGGCTAGTCAGGAACCCATGGACTCAGGCAATTCTCTCACCTTGGCCTCCCAAAGTGCTGGGATTACAGGCTTGAACCTCTGAGCCCAGCCTGTTTTATTTTGTTTGAGTTGGAATCTCACTCTGTCACTCAGGCTGAAATGCAGTGGCATACTCATGGCCACCACAGCCTCAACCTGCTGGGCCCAGGAGATCCTTTCACCTCAGCCTTCTAAGTAGCAGGAATTAAAGGCATGCGCTAAGCTTATTGTAGAGATGAGGTCTCACCAAGTTGCCCAGGCTGTTCTTGAACCTGTCGACTCAGGCAATCTTTTCACCTTGACCTCCCAAAGTACTGGCCAGGCTAGGGATTTTAAGGAATTATTTGGCAGGCACAGGGCTAGGGAATGGGTACTGCTGATTGGTTGAGGATAAGCTCATGGGGGTGTTGAACTGTCTTTGTGTGAAGAACCAGTTTCTGGGAGGGGTTCATAGGACCAGTAAAATCAGCTTCTTAGTATCTGTCCCAGGTCCAGGTAGGGTCTTGAGTCCATCAGAGTGCAAAGTCTGAAAAGTATTTCAAACATCATGCTTAATTTTTACACCAGAGAGGTTATTTATAGAGCAAGTCCTGTGACCATCAGCTACTGACCCTTGGGCAGCAAGCCATCATAGAGGTAGCTTGGTGGGAATGTATGCAGGGGATGGGATCCCTGGAGATGAAAGCTGCTTGTGCCTTTCAGCTGATCAAACTGCAGAATGCCATCAAGAAGATTTGCTACCTTAGGCTCATTGTTTAAGGGAAAAATATGTTTATCAACCTCACAAGCAGCTTCCCCCTTCTCAGGGGTCAGGATGTGAAGATAATCAATTGCCCTCTATTGAAGTAATTATGCACAGTCATGAAAGGTAGAAATCAAACCTAGAAAACAGATTTATGAATTTCTAATCATAGGTGCTACTTTGCAGAGCTCAGGTGTCTTCCACATGGTCTTATATTAATTTTTTATAGGTGATTTCTAAGAGGCACACACGCACAGAGAGAGAGAGAAAGAGAGAGAGAGAACGCTTCGTATTCACCTACAATCCCTTGGCATATAAACACTGCAGAAGCCACAAAGCATTGGTCTTGTTTTCTTAGTAATACACTGACTCAGAGAAGTCCTGAGACATGCATACTTCTTATCATAACCTCTCCTATTCACTGAGCATGAGGATCTTCAGGATGTGCTTGAGACCTTGCAAACATAATCTCATTGAAGCATCATATGAGTTCTGAGAGGTCAGTGCAATTATGATCAGTATTCTGCAGATGAGAAAACTGCTTTCAGAGAGGTCAAGGTCATTTGCCCAAAGTTAGAGAGTTAGGACTGTAACCTAGGTGGGTCTGATTTCAAAATTAGAGGCTTAACTCCCACTTCACATGGTCTTTTTAAAAAAAAAAATCTGTTAGTCATGTACTCCCTCACCTTAACCTTGGCCTCGGGCTAAGTTTAAGGCTAATAATAAGCTTTAGGCTAATAACTCTTAGCCTTAAACCTAATAATAAGTTTAAGGCTAGTAACTATTAACCTTAAACCTAATAATAAGTTTAAGATTAATAATTTAAAACCTGAGGCTAATGATAACTTTGACCTTGACTTTAATCCATAGCCCCGGGCAGGAGTCTGCCTTTGCCTGGTTACCAAATACCCCTCAGGGTCAGGTGCACTAATACATCCACCTGAACCAAAAGTCTTAGCTCTTAATAAGAAACACTTTGGGAGGCCAGGGCAAGAGGACTGCCTGAGCTCAGGGGTTCAAGACAAGCCTGGGCAACTTGGTGGGACTGAGTCTGTACAATAAATCAAAAGATAAACCGGGCATGGTAGTGCACACCTATAGTTTCAGCTACTTGGAAGGCTGAGGCGGAAGGATCGCCTGAGCCCAGCAGGTGCAGGCTGTCTGTGGTGGTCGTGAGTGTGCCACTGCACTCCAGCCTGGGTGACAGAGTAAGACTCTCACTCAAAAAAAAGAGAAAGAAACAATTTGACACTGAATGAATTACCTGTAAATAAATTAACCACAGAGAACTAATTCCTCTTATTTATGTTTGTATATTTATGTTAAGGACACAGACTTTCTTAAATGTACTTGGTGGTGTAAGTATATCTCTTTGATAGGGTCTTTGTTATGAGTACTTTAAACATGAACTCTTTTGAAACTTCATTGTATTTACTAGGTTTCAGCTTGAAATGTGACTGGCCCATTAGGTTGTCCTTGGAGAGCCCAGGTGTAACCACTGAAACAAAGAAAATATTTAATAAAGAACTTCCTCAAACACTCATGTGTGACTCACAGTGATTGGATAGTGATTGTGTATATTCTGGGATGTCAGTCACACTCTCACCCCACACAGTCCAAGCAACTAAAATAAACAGCTGTCTCCTCTTTAAGTCACACTTCCTTTAGCATCTGAAATGTAACAGTAAATTCATTGTATATCTGCACCTTAAATTCTCATATTATCTAAATCATCTCTCTTAAAATCACTCATTTAAAAAATTTTTTTTTTATTTTAAAGATGTGGAGTACAATTCAGGGTTAGGTATACAAATGTTCATTAGGCAGGTACCCTTGTTGATGAAGTGTACCCCCAAAGTCATTAATTTTGTGACAGTCCAAGCTTGTCAGGTCTGACCCACCCATGATCTAGTGTCAGAATCAAAGAAAACATTCACCTCATCCCTGGAAACTATCTCAGGGGAAATAAGGTTCTTCAACTTATGCAAAAAATCTCCATGAGCTTTTAGTCACACAAGGAATTTTCTGCTTACCACACCCAAGTGCAAAAACCACAAGATACATTTTATTTTTAGATACATTTTCAAATTATAACATTTAATATTATCTGTAAAAATGCAAAGATTTTTCTATTCACATTGGATTAAAATTAACAGAGTTGCCTTAAGATTATAACTTCTTCATTTTTCTCTTCGTACTATACATTTCAAAAGTACACATAGAGAAATTTCAACTTTTAGTCAGATTGAAGTAACTGAAAGCCAGAATTACCTTTCCACCATAAACAATCATAAAGTCAGACAAATACACAAGGATACTGCTTTCAGGTATTGAACCCTAGGCCCTGCAGAACTGGAATTCCTGAGAGAAGGGAAATGTGTGAGAAATGATCCTCATATTCACCCTGATTCTCTGTTTAGGAACAGTGTTTCAACTTCAGCATCAGGAGGTAGAAATAACAAAAGAGTAGGGTGGTCCTAGTGAGCTGAGAAAGCATATTTCGGTGTTTGGGTCTCAGAATCTTAGAGAGTTGCTCTGAGAAGTCAGGAGGCAGAAAAGCGTCAAGAGTGGCAGATATCTTCATGATGCTTTTCTGTGGGTCTTTGGTCAAGGGCTGGCTGCACATTGATCCAAGAGTCCTAGCAGAGAGTGCTGTGACAGAGTTGCGAAAGGGACAGAGACAGTAGGATGCACAGTTCTGGGAAACAGTGGAATTTCCAGCTTCCAGAGTACAGAGCCTACATTGATACCCCAGGTGTTTAGCTCAGAAGAACAACTCCTGAAATTAAGGACTCCTTATGCAGTACCACTCACAATGCCCAGTACATTAACAAAAAAAGTTAGCCATATAAAGATGCAGGAAATTTTGACCCCTGGCCGATAAATACATAGTAAATAGAAACAATCTGTTAGGCGGGCTCAGTGGCTCAGCCTGTAATCCCGCACCTTGGGAGGCTGAGGTGAGTGGATTGCCTAAGCCCGCGGGTTCGAGACCCGCCTGGGCAACTTGGTGAGACCTCATCTCTACAATAAATCAAAAAAATTTAGCCAGGTGTGGTAGTGCGCGCCTGTAGTTCTAGCTTCTTGGAAGGCTGAGGCGTAAGGATCGCCGGAGCCCAGCAGGTTGAGGCTGCAGTAGCCGGGAGCGTGCCACTGCACTCCAGTCTGGGCGACAGAGTGAGACTCCAACTCAAAAAAAAAAGAAAGAAACAAACTGTTATATAAGCCAGTTGTTTCATCAGTATACAAAGATTCTAAAACAGCTATTATACATATGTTCAAAGCTTAAAGCAAAATATTATCTTAATTAGCAAGCAAGTAGAAAATCTCAGCAAAGAAATTAAAGCCACAGAAGCAGAACAAAATGGAAAGTTGAGAAATAAGAAATATGAATTCATCTTTTAATCTATAGCAGCCATTAACAAATAATTAAAAGAGAGTTAAAAAGCCAATAATAGATATAAAATGAAATACTAATAAATATTTTATTTTATTTATTTATTTTTGAGTTGGGGTCTCACTCCATCACCCAGGCTGGAGTGCAGTAGTACACTCACAGCCACCCCAGTATTGACCTGCTGGGCTCAGGCAATCCTTCCACCTCAGACTTCGAAGTAGTCGGAACTACAGGTGTGCACTACCACACCCAGCTAATTTTTTTATTTATTGTAGAGATGAGGTCTCACCAAGTTGTCCAGGCTGTTCTTGAACCCATAAGCTCAGACAATCCTCTCATCTTGGCCTCCCAAAGTGCTGGAATTACAGGCTAGAGTCACTGTGCCCAGGCATAAATATTTTATTAACACAAAATAACTTATTTTTAAAAACCCCCAAAGTTAGAGAAAACATGGCAAATGATAACAAATAGCAAGATGGTAGACTTAAACCCAACCATATCAATAATTACATTAAATATAAAAGGACTAAACTACTCCAATTAAAAGGCAGAGATTGTCAGGCTAGATTATAAGGCAAAATCCAACTATCTGCTATCTGTAAAGACATGCTTTAAATAGGCAATACAAAGAGGTTGAAAGAAAAAGAATGGAAAGATAGACCAAATAAATGGTAAGCACATAAAACTAATATGCCTGTTTTAATATTAGACAAAGTAGACTTTAAAACAAGAAGTATTATCAAATATGAAGAGAAACATTTCATAAAAATAAAAGGGTACATTCAAAAGTTAGATGTACAAATATACATATCAGCTATTTGTATGAATACATGTGCTTTTCTCTTTTAACTCTCAAATTCTTCACCATTCCACCCAGCTTCAAGATATTTTCTTGTGCTCTAGAGTATGGAGAACTACTATCTACAGGTCTCAGACTTTCTTGAATCTGAGGTCCTTATATGGCCTGGGATTACAACAATCAGATGTACTCATGTGAGATTTGGAAGGAAGACATGAGGCAGAGGTTGTGCATCTGCAGTTTTTGCTGGTAAACACAGTTGAAGATGTGCTTGGGGTTTTTTAACATCAGTGTTAGCAGAGGTCTCAAGGTCTAGTAATTATCTTGAGTGTCAATTGACAAGGAATAGAGCATACCTTTTGCCATTGTAGTTCATAGGAAGTACTGGAGACAGTAGACACACCAGATTTTCTGATTATAGCTGCCTCCTCATCACAGAGGCTCTTCATTGGGTTTTGTTCTGGAGCCAATGGGTTCCTAATCATTGAAGGATCAGCAGCTCCCTTGGTGGTCTAGTTCTGCGATGTGCTTTTGGGATACATTTCCAAAAACTCTATAGAATCTGTTTTGTTAGCATTCCTAATGATTCTACAAGCCAGTTATTGACCTGTTAGAAGTTCTTTTCTGTGCAAACTAGCAAAAGAGGATTGTATTCTTTTTTATTTTATCTTATTTTTTGAGTTGGAGTTTCACTCCATTAACCAGGCTGGAGTGCAGTGGCACGCTCACAGCCACTCCAATGTCGACCTGCTGGGCTCCGACGATCCTTCTGCCTCACCTTTTCAAGTATCCAGAACTACAGGAGAACGCTACCATGCTCGGTTAAATTTTTAATTTATTGTAGAGACGAGGTGTCACCATGTTTCCCAGGCTGGTCTTAAACCTGTGGGCTCAGACAATCCTCTCCTTCTAATAGAATCTGAGAGGATTCTATTAGCAGCATAATCTTAACAGATACAAATACAATCTTCTAGCCTTGGATATCCAATTTAGGCACTAAATTGGCTACTTATAGTAGTTAAGGTGAGCTTGGCACACCATCCCTGCTTTCTTCTTTAAGTGAATTTCTACAGTCCTTTGAGACATAGCTGTCTTCTCTGTGACTGCTTCCCTGACTCTTTTTCAGAGTTACTTCTGAATTCCTCATCTATGTTTCCACCACATTTTGCCTGTACCTTTTAAAGCTGATTTTTACGTTGTATCATATCATTGTTTACAGTGTGTCATGCTTTTTTTCCCCTGTCTTTTTCTTCCAAAAGTCCATAAAATCCATGAGATTAAAGACTCATGATTTTTTATTGACACCTATTCCCTGGTACCTAACATATGAAGTAATATGCTACACATTCAAAATATTTTTGTAATGAATGAATGAATGTATAAGTAAAAAGGTGACAAGTACATATACCTATTTTGAGGTGCATGTGTGTGTGGGGGGGTTCTTTAATTCTCCCAAATTAAATAATAATACATTTTATCTTATTTCTATCTTACTGTTGGAGGATTATTGATACTTAAATATCAATAATCTTATACTTAAGCCATCATAGCTTTTCCAACTATATGTACTAAATATACTGAGCATTTACTCTAAGCCATACACCAGGCTAGGAACTTGACATAATTGCATTTGATCCTATGGCGTACCTATAAGGCATCTCTGTTTACAATTAAGAGAACTGAGACATCTCTGATTATAATTAAGAGAAGTTAAATAACTATCTACAGTCACACAGCTAGTAAGTGACTGTAGAAGGCAATCAGGGCTCACCAGATATTCATGCTTCTCTCCACATCCCAGTCTTCTTCATAGTAAGGTTAGGGCACTGTGACTAGTTCTAGTCAATGGACCAAGTATAAAAATTGCTAGTGTCACTTCTGTGTGGAAGCAATTAACAGCTGGCATGCTCCTTCCTGTCTCTCTTCCCATGCTACAGAAAGTCACTTGTTCCAGAGGGCGTAGACGAAAAAAGCAAAGGGGGCCTCGCAGCTTGCATCATAGGAGTGACAGATAAACCTGTATTTGTGTTAACTCACTCAAATGTTTTTAGGGCTTGTTTGTTACAACAGCATGCCCTATTTTACCCTGATGAATGCCATGACTGGGCTGGCCATCTAATCTATTGGCTGTGAACCACTCTCTGCTATTCATAGTTCCCTTGGAAAGACAAGATATAGAGTCGTGAGAAACTGAATAAAAACACAAGAAGACAAAATAGACATGCAGCTGTGAGAAGCTGAATAACAATACAAAATGGGAAGAAGAGCTCACATGACTTGTACCCACAGTGAGGCTGTAGAAATACATTCAAGGGCTCACCAAGGGTAGGGGTGGTGAGGAAGCATACAGCACAGGATTGGGACTATGACTATGCTTATCAGAGAGGACAAGAAACCAGAACTCTGTGGTTCTGATAGAACCTGCCATCACTCTCCTTATCAACTGTCCAGTTTCCTGATTGTTTCCTTCTTTCTGGCCATGTGACCGTGATAAACACCAGCTGGACTCTACCACGATCACCATTTGAACAAAAATCCAGGGAATACTTGTCACTGTAGACTGAATGGTTTATTGAGAGAAGATCGGGCAGGTTAGCTCTGTGACTACCTGCCGATGTGCAAGGTCATTATAGAATTTTGTCCAATGACTCCTTCAAGTAAAGGAGCTTCAGCACACACTGCCCACCCATCCCTCACCCTGTTCCTGGAAGCTGCTTAGTCAACCTGTTAAGATGCTACATGATGGTTGACGATGTGAGAAGAAATTTCACCTTAGAAATACCAGCGTTGGGGTTCCGGTAAGATGGCAACGGCACACGTGGGACTGTGAAATCTCCGCGAAAGTGAGTTCTCATAAAGACTCTTGCTTCCCTCCCCACCCTCCCGCCCCCGCCAGCCGCACCAGGCCGAAGCCTGGAGGCCCTCGGTCCCACGGTCCCACGCACCGCCCAGCTACCGCGGCCTCTGCGGCCGCTGCTGTTCCACCCAGGCAGCACCAGCCCCCGGCCACGTGGAGCTCCCGGTTCCCTCCCCGGCTACACGGCCTCACTCCGTGCCAAGCCGCTGCCACCTGCAGAGGCCCTCGGCTCCTGCCTTGTGGAGCTCTGGGTTCCCTTGCTGGCTACACTGCTCTGCCCAGCACCCAGCCGCTACCAGCCCCCTCCCTGGCTGAAGCACCCAGCCCCGCCTCAAGCCGCTGCAGCCCGTGGAGGCCCTTGGCGCCACCCCTTAGATCTATGGGCTCCATCCCTGCCTGAAGTGCCCCACCTGGCCCAAAGCTGCCGCCGATAGCGGAGGCCCTGCTGCCTGTACCTCGGAGCTCCAGGCCCCCTCCCTGGCTGAAGTGCCCCCCTAGTCCCAAGCCGCCGCCGCCTGCAGAGGCCCTCAGCTCCCTCCCCTCGGAGGTCCCGGCCCCCTCCCTGGCTGAAGCGCCCAGCTCCGCCTCAAGTCGCCACTGCCTGCAGAGGCCCTTGGCGCCCACTCCTTGGAGCTCTGGACCCCCTCCCTGACTGAAGCGCCCCTGCCCTGCCCCAAGCCGCCGCCACCCATGGAGCTCCGGGATCTCTCCTTGGCTGCAGCACCCAGTCTCACCCGAAGCCTCCACCACCCAGGGAGGCCCACAGCTCCCTCTCCGTGGAGCTCTGGGCTCCCTTGTTGGCTACACTGCCCTGCCCCCAGCCACCCTGAGCACTACGCTACCAGCAACTCCTGGCAGTCTCGCACTCCGCTTCCCCCAACTCACCCCTGACCACAGTGGGACCAGAGAACAGCTGGAGCTCGAGACCAGACAGAGACCTGCATTGCCTCATGACCTCCACCCAGCTAAGAACAAATAAATAAATAGAGGCCCAAGCCGCATGTGACATGCCAACCTACAGCACCCCTGCAGTCTCGCACTCCGCCTCCCCCAGTTGGACCTGGCTGCAGTAGAACATGAGATCAACTGGAGGCCTGTGGCCAGGCAGAGAACTGCAGTGCCTCACCCACCCAGCTCGGCCCAACCTCCAACTTGGTATCTAAGACCTCATGTTTGTGTCAGGGAATAGTACTTCACAAGGAGGTTGGTCAGCTTGTGTGTCTGTATGATTGTATGTCCTAGTTTGTTTGTTGTTGTTGCTGTTTTTTTTTTAATTGTTTTTGTTTTCTCTTACTCTTATCTGTCTTCAGGTCTATTTTCATTTATTAGCGGGTACCTTTGTCTGTTTTCCCTTTTACTCTCCTCTGTCTCCACATTCCACTCCCCCCCATTCCATTTCTTTCCCTTTTCTTACATCACTTTACTTTCAGGGAGCAAACCAATACCCACACTTCATGAACAGATTACGAGGCAGTGGGATGTGGGATCCAGTGTATCCATACACCTGTCAGTGGATACTGGGATCTGCAGATAAATTTTGAATCACAGCTCCCTCCTCAAATAAATCTCAAAACTGCAAAAGGTATAACCCCCAACCTACAGTCCAGCTTCAAAATCGAACAAAGCCAGAGCATTCACATAAGGAAGAAAAGGAAATTGAGTGAACAGAAGTAAAAGCAACCCTGCCATCCCTGAACAATAGATTTAAAGACAACAGAGGGGGAAAAAAGGAAAAAAGTGGGGAGGCAAATCTACACAAGTGAAGAAAAACCAAAAGAGGAATATAGGTCTCACACAGACCCCTGGGAGATCAGATATTGAGAAAACAGACTTCAGAATGTAAACAATGAAGAGCCCCAAAATGACTGGTCACATACTACAAACCCAGATATCAAGACATTAATAGAGAGAATAAAAAGAATTGGGGAGAGACAAGAGGAAAATAAGAAGGAGTTGATAACTGAGATAACAGCAGTAAAGAATACTGTGATGGAAATAAATAACCAACTAATAAGCATGGAAAGCAGAATTAGCCAAGCAGAAGACAGAATAGAAGAACTGGAAGACCAAAATATAGAACTAAACCAAACTGTCAAAAACATACAAAGGAAGCTTAAAGAGATAGGGCAAAACCTTCAAGAGATGAGCGATTACTTCAACACAATGAACCTAAGAGTAATTGGACTTCCTGAGGCAGAAAGAGAGACAGAGACCACCCTGGAACAAACATTCCATGAAATTATTCAAGAAAACTTCCCTCACCTCATCAATGATGTGAAAATTCAAACACAAAAGATTCAGAGAACCCCAGCAAGACAACAAATGAGAAGACCAACTCCTAGGCACATAATAATCCACCTGAACAAAGTAGGTATAAAAGAAAAAATCCTAAAAGCAGCAAGAGAAAAAGGTCAGACTACCTACCAGGGAAGACCAATCAGAATAGCAACAGATTTATCTACAGAAACACTTCAGGCTAGGAGAGCTGGAGTCGAATATTCAAAGTTCTCAAAGATAAACAATTTCAACCAAGAATAACTTACCCAATCAAGCTAAGTTTCATCAGTGAGGGAGAATTAAAATCTTTCCCAGACATCCAATCCCTAAGAACTTATACTGCCTCCAGACTACCGCTACAAGAAACTCTTAAGAAAGTATTAAAAACAGAAGAAAAGAGAAAAAGAACAACAATGTTCTTCACAAGAGTACAGGAAAAAGATTGAAAACACGCATGAACCAACCCAAAAAACCAAAATAAAGATGACAAACAAACAAGTACAATAACAACTCTATCACCACATGGAATGTACTCCAAGATTGAACACATCATTGGCCATAAATCAAACACAGACAAATTTCATAAGACTGAAATCTTGCCATGCACCTTTTCAGACCACAGTGGAATACAAATAAATATCAACACCAACAAAATTTCCCCACAGCCCACAAAGACATGGACACTCAACAGCACAATGCTGAACAACGACTGTCAACACTGAAATCAAAAAAGAAATTGAAAGATTCCTGGAAACAAATGAAAATGAAGAAACATCCTACCAAAATCTCTGGGATGCCATGAAAGCAATTCTAAGAGGGGAATTTATATCTCTACTAGCACACATCAAGAAAATGAAAAAATCACAAGTGGAGAGCCTAACAAACTACCTAAGGGAGCTGGAAAGAGAAGACCACCAAAAGCCCAACTTTAGCAGAAGAATCCAAATCACCAAAACAAGATCCCAAATACGGGATATAGAAGACAAAAATATCATAGAAAACATCAACAAAACAAAAAGCTGGTTCTTTTAAATAATTAACAAGATTGATGAACCCTCTAGCCAGAATGACCAAGAAAAAGAGAGAAAAAAACCAAATAAACAAAATCAGAAATACAAAAGTTCAAATCACAACTGACCCTGAAGAAATACAAAAGATTATCAGAGATTACTATGTACACCTGTATGGAAACAAACTTGATAACTTAAATGAAATGGAGGACTTTCTGACATCACACAACCTCCCCAGGTTGAAACAAGAAGACATTGAGACACTAAATAGACCAATAACAACCCAGGAAATTGACTCTGTCATGCAAAAACTACCTACAAAAAAAAGCCCTGGACCGGATGGCTTTCCAGCAGAATTCTACAATACGTACAAGGAGGAGCTGATATCTATCCTATTGAAAGTATTCCAGGCAATTGAGAAAGATGGAATTCTCCTCAAATCATTTTACGAAGCTAACATAACACTGATACCCAAACCGGGTAAAGATCCAACAAAGAAAGAAAACTACAGGCCAATATCCCTTATGAACATGGATGCAAAAATCCTCAAGAAGATTCTAGCAAATCAGATTCAAAAACTTATCTCAAAAATCATCCAACAAGACCAAGTAGGCTTCATCTCCAGGATGCAGGGCTGGGTCAACATTCACAAGACCATAAATGTAATTAAATACATCAAGAGATGTAAAAACAAGAATCACATGATTATCTCATTAGATGCAGAATAAGCTTTTGATAAAATCCAGCATCGCTTCTTGATTAAGAACCCTCAAATACCTAGGTATGGAAGGAACATACCTCAAAATAGTAAATGCCATCTACAAAAAACCCACAGCTAGCATACTGCTAAATGGACAGAAACTAGAAACATTTCCTCTGAAAACTGGAACAAGACAAGGCTGCCCACTCTCACCCCTCTAGTTCAAGATATTGTGTTGGAAGTCCTAACGCAGGCAATTAGACAAGAGAAGGAAATCAGGGGTATCCAAATAGGAAAAGAGGAAGTCAAGTTATCCCTCTTTGCCAATGATATGATCCTTGAAAATCCAAGAGAATCTGTTAAAAACCAGCTTGCACTGATAAAGGACTTTGGCAAAGTCTGAGTGTACAAAAAAAACTTGCAAAAGTCAGTTGTATTACTATATTCCAACAAGAAGCAGGCAGAGACCAAAATAAAAAACACAATCTCATTCACAATAGCCAGCAAAAAATGAAATACCTTGGCACCTTCCTAACCAGAGAAGTGAAAGACCTTTACAATGAGAATTACAAAACACTGCTCAAAGAAATCCAAGAAGACACAAGCAAATGGAAAAATGTTCCATGCTCATGGATAGGAAGAATCAATATTAAGATGTCCAACCTATCAAAGGCAATCTACACATTCAACTCAATGCCCGTTAAGTAACAAACATCATTCTTCTCAGACCTGGAAATGACAATACAGAAATTCATATGGACACATAAACGACCACGAATGACCAAAACAATCCTTAGCAAAAGAAACAAAGCAGGAGGTATCACACTTCCAGACTTCAAACTTTACTATAAGTCTACAGTAATCAAAACAGCCTGGTTTTGGTATAAGAACGGGCACATAGACCAATGGAACAGGATAGAGATTCCGGAAGCAAAGGCTCAATTCCTCAACCAACTCATCTTTGACAAAACCTCCAACAACAACCACTGGGGAGAGGAGAACCTATTCAGTAAATGGTGCTGGGAAAACTGGCTGACCACATGCAAAAGATTGAAACAGGACCCCTACCTATCACTATACACAAAAATTAACTCTAAATGGACCAAAGATCTAAACATAAAACTTCAAACTATAAGAATCTTAGAAAACGCAGGAGACACCCTTATGGAAATTGGAACTGGCAACCAATTCCTATTAAGAACCCTAAAGGCTAATACCTTAAGAAATAAGATAGACAAGTGGGACCTCATCAAATTAACGAGCTTCTGCAAAGCAAAAGAAACCATCAAGAGAGCAGGGAGACAGCCCACAGAATGGAAAAAAATGTTTGCCAACTCTACATCTGACAAAGGCCTAACATCTAGGATCTACAAGGAACTCAAAGTCATCAATGGGAAAAAAACAAAAACTTCCCTTTAAAAAGTAGGCAAAAGACATGAATAGACACTTCTCAAAAGTAGATATACGGGCAGCCAACAGACACATGAAAAAGTGCTCAGCCTCACTCATCATTAGAGAAATGCAAATCAAAACCACACTGACATACCACCTAACCACATTAAGAATGGCCATCATTAATAAAACAAACAGACGCTGGCTAGGACGTGGAGAAAAAGGAACACGGGTATACTGCTGGTGGGAATGCAGACAAATACAACCTTTTTGGAAGACATACACATACACACCATGGAATACTATTCAGTCATAAAAAAAGAATAAAATAATGTCTTTCACAACTATTTGGATTTGGATGGAATTGGGGACCATCATCCTAAGAGAAGTAATGCAGGAATGGAAAACCAAATACCGTACGTTCTCACTTATATGTGGGAGCTAAGCTAAGAATCTGGAAAGGCATAGAGAACGGTATAATGGACATAGGAGACTCAGAAGGGAGAGGATGGAAAGCAGGGAGGGATTTAAAAAATCACCTGTTGGCTAGAATGTACTAGAATGTACACAAGGTGGGGGTGGTGGGTACACTGAAAGCCCAGTGTCTTTGTCACTATACAATGCGTCCATGTGACGACCAAAGACCATTTGTACCCCAAAAGCTACTGAAATAAAAATTTTCTTTAAAAAATTGATCTGGGAGCTTAAGATGTACAGAAATTTAAGCATGAGACCAAAATAGCTATTTTATTTAACATTTACAATACAATATAATCTGTAATTAATTTGTTCATGCTCATAAGCTATAAAATGATCCACAGTTATCTGTGATTAATTTGTAAAATATGTTTACCAAGAGAAAGTGCTATTGATATGAGCACAAAGTACTTTTTAATGAAAGCTTTTTGTGGCCTTGGTTAAAAAAAATGATATTACTAAAATGTTAGAAGAAGACTATTCATAATGCCAACAACCTAGTATATTTAGTTTTACAAAAGACTGCTAGACTTTTGAACTGTATCCATCATATAATTGCATAGTAAAACATTCTTTTCTTCATTTATTTGCGTTTTCCCATTATACCTTATACCATACATCTGTTTATGCTTCTACATAGCACTCAAACTATCATTTTAATGCCTGCTTAATAGTTCTTTCAGGGCCTATGCTACACATTACTAAAAAAAAAAGTAGAAAGTATGTATGAGGGAAACTCGCCCCCTAAAACCCAGAATTATCTTTTGGGCCCTTGCAGTTCAAGTTTCCCCTGCTAGGTAAGTGTTCTAGGAACCCATCGGCATCAGTGTACCAGCTAGCGTTGTTGTGAGAGGCTATGTTCAGCTTTAGTGATTTTTTTGTTTTGTTTTGTTTGGAGATTCTTTCAATGCGCTTGCCCATTTCCTGATGGGTGATTTATGAGTGCACCTGCCCACATTGCGCTGAGTGTTCAGCAGTTTTTGACCAGGCACAGCATCGCCTCTGTGTTTCACCCTCAATATTTACCTGATCTCGCTCCTAGTGACTTTTTAAAAATTGTTTCCCCGGATGAAAAAAGTCCACAGAGGGAAACATTTTGCTGATGTGGAAGAGTGAAATAAAAATTAGCAGAAGCACTAAAAGGCATCCAAATAGACAAGTTCAGAAATGTTTTGCACAGTGGAAAAGCATCTCGACAGGTGTAGTGCATCAAACGGAGAGGACTTTTAAGGTGCCTGAAGTTTAAACATGTAAGAATACCTACAATTTCTTATAATTAAATTTCACTTTCAGGAGAGTCCTCCTCTTTATATGTTTGTGTGTGTGGTTATTGTTTGATAAGGCTGTGTTTTTCTATGTGGGAATCTCTTTTCTTCCATTCAATTATCTTCATGATAAATTTCCAGAGGTGATATTCCATGGGCAATATAAACATGCTTTGTGTTTGTTACATGTTGTATTGCTTGCATAAAGTGTTTTGCCAATTCAAAATCCAACAGTCTGTCTCCTATACAAATAGCTCTGAGTGGTAACTCTTCCACATCCCACAACTTAGTAGAGTTGAAATGCGATTTTAATTGATATAACATGCATTTCTAATTTTAGTAATGAGGATGAACTAGTGTCACCCGTAGACTACTGGTATCTCCTTGCCTGCTAATGATCTATTAATAATTCTCACCTACATATCTTTGGGGAGGTGCTGATATTTATTTTCAAGAATCCAAATGAAATCTATGCGTAATGCAGTCATTAACTCTTTGTTATGCATGAACACTTGCACTTACCAGGTTGTTGTTTTCCTTTATGCCTCAGTTTTTCTGGTTTTCATTGTAAAAATTCTGTTTTTCAAATTTTGAACTGCCAATCTTTTTTTAAAGATGTTTTCATTTTTGTCCAAGCTGATAAAATGATCACTAATTTCCTGTAATGAAAAAATATATATTTCACTGCATTTTTCTGCTACCTTTTCTATGACTTGTTTGCATACACTGGAAATTGTGCACAATAAGCATGAAACGCACCACCAACACATGACTGAGGATGAGGGCACCACTATGGCTGACATTTTGAGAGTAAAATATTTGTTGTCTGTCTCAGTTGCAGGCAAGGAGAGTGTAACAGACATGCATCAGTTGGCTCAAATGTTGACTCAGGTGTAAAAAGTATTTCTCATACCACTCTCAGTAGAAATATCCAACTCATCCAATGATTAGGGTATGACTTTGGCCCAAACAAGAGACCAGGGCAAGAAATGGGCCCCCTGGGCAGAGACTTGCTGGGACAGCCATGCGCAACTTGAGATAATGGGAGACACCGAGTATTATGTAGGCAGGATAGAGAAGAAATAGAACAGACCTAGCCCAAGTCCTCCAATAAGGGAGATTCAAGATTCCAGAAGTCAAATTCACCATTACAAGAAGATGACAAATAACTTGTGTATTTAGAGAAACAAATGGCCATTTTTGTGGCAAAATTATCTTTAAAACTTGAAGAAATATAGCTGATCATATATTAAGCTCTTTCATAGAATTTGATAATTTCTTGGGCTTCCCATTCTGTGATACAAACAAACAAAATATATGCAGAAATACTCAAGATTTAAAGCATATCTAAAGTGGTTTAACCCAGATTATATCCTGTAATATGAAAATTCCTTGCAGTGATGCATTTTTAAATCATACATTATTTATAGTTGTAGGTTGTACCAGTTTTCAATTTATTAATTCTTAGCTCAAAGCCCAGTCCTTCTCTGCCCTGCTTTGAGATGTGAGAGCTGGACTTTGTCAGTGCTTCTCATTTTCTGGTTGGTACAATGCTTATCTTGTGGATTGAGAGTCCTGAAAGGACAGTGCAGGAGGAAGGGGCTTCTATTCCTCTTTCTCATGTTTTTGGTTTCCTTCTTGGCCATATGGCTGACTGCCTGACTCACTGCTGCCATAAGTGCTTTCTCTGCTTATGATATGCAGACTCTGTGGGGCACACACTCTAGATTTTTGCTGGCTTCTGGCTAGATGCTTCCTGCCCTCCTGGCCCTGCCACCACACTTAACAGTCTTCTCTACCACACAGTGGACCATGGCCCCACTCTCTTCAAAGAGTTGAGATCTCAGCCTGGTGCGGGCAGGTCCTGCATATTTTTTTCTTTCCTGAGATCTCTCCCTCAACCTAGAGTTAGAGGTCCTTCCCTATTTTGCAATTCTTGTGTTCCTTAGAGTTCTCTGTGTCCCTCTTTAGTTAACGTACTATCCCTAGTTAACATTTCTTCATGCTAAACGTCCCTCTTCTGATAACTGGTTCCTCAGATAACCCTGATGGATAAGCAGGTTCCTTCATTTTTCACTCATTCTTTTCTAAAATATTTGCTGAGCTATGTACTGTTTGAGGACAAGTAGGATGACATGGTCCATATATTCTGTTGGAGAGGTAAGAAATTAAAATACACACACCCACACACATATGTAGCTAAAGTGTGAGAGCCTGTCACAAACAGTTACAGCGTATTTCAACTTTGTATGTCTCAACTTCTTTGTTTGTAGGGAGAAAAATAATGGCAACTTTATAGCACTGCTTTGAAAATTAAATGGAAAGCTGAATGTAAAACCCTTTGTGCGGTTCCTTATTTTATACTCAGTAAACTTTAATTGTTATTGGTATTAAGATTAGTATTATTGATAGTAGTGCTTGCCTCAGGAATGTTTCAATTGAGAATTTTAAAACAGTTCATGTCCCATTTTCTTCCTTCCTCTCAAGAAAATGAAGTCTATGATATCTTTGATAAATTTTAAGTTACTTTCTGATCCTTCCCCTTCTCTCCGTTTTCCTCTCTTTCTCTGTTTGCCATGAATGTTTTTATGATCACTTACATTGACCTTAAAACTCACCACCTCTTTTGCAATAGCTTCCTAGACCAGTATACGAGACCACTGGGAGAATTTGCTCCTAAATGTAACCTCCTGGTTTTTTATGAACTTCTTTATGTGCTAGATTTAGAACGTTTAAAGGACCCATCTCTATTGCTGGCAGGGTAGAGCAGAGCATAATCTTTCTGTGGCAGCCATCTTAACTTCCTTGTTTGTATCATAACTTTCGTGTTAGCTAGCAAATTGCTTCCTCAGATCTTCAAGGATCACAGCTGAGGTAAGAAACTTACACACTGAGATTTCACATTGTTTTCTTTGTTCTTTCCCTGTTGTGATAAATACTGTGAGTTAGAATATATCAATAATTCTTTGCTACATAAAAATGCCCCTAAAAAACAATCATCTCTCTCTCTCTACACACAAACGCACACACACAAACACGCATACAAGTTCATGGTAATACATAATAGTTTTTCCTCTTTAGCATC
The DNA here is from genome assembly GCA_963574415.1 of Tarsius wallacei. Lineage (NCBI taxonomy): Eukaryota > Metazoa > Chordata > Mammalia > Primates > Tarsiidae > Tarsius > Tarsius wallacei. Next base: position 22,609 of record CAUYQG010053180.1, read on the forward strand.
TTGATGGGATGTCAAAGAAAACTTGAATTGACTGGATATTTTGAGTTTTGAGGTGCTACAAATATACTAGAAGAAATGTCTTTAATAAGATATAGGGTATCTGGCAGATAATCAATTAGCTGTGATCCTTCAGGGAAAGGAATGTTGACAAAGCTCTGTAGTAATCAGTTGTTCCAATGGAAACAATCAGAGGTGACCAGATGTCATGTATGGAGGAGTTTGCAATTCTTCCGTCAATTCTATCCATGCCTTCCTTTTTTGGCAACCTTTCTTATTCCACAGTTCATGCTTTCTTATTTATTTATTTTCCTTCATTTCTTTTAGGTTTGTTTATTTTACACCTTTCTTTACTCTCCAATTATATATAGTTTTGTATTTTGCTGCACTGGTTTTTCTCCTTTTAGGCTACATTTTTCATTTACTCACTATCCCGTGTGCAAATATAAAGAGTCTGCTTCAAGGAGAAAATAAATTCATTATTAATAACACACAAAGGAAACAGATATTCAGGACAGTTTTATAAATGTGAAAGTCAGTTCTTCTTGAAATGTTTGCATCATGGTCCCAGATCTAAGAATGCTAAACCAGTTTGTCATTTAACAAATAGAAGGAGCGTACCTCAAACTACTTGAAGTATTTGAAATACAAAATTGAAATAACTTGAAATAAAGATTTAATGAACAGACTCATTTACGAAGTGACACATTTGCTTTCCTTCTCCTTTTTTTTTCTCTCTCTCTTTTTCTAACTTTGTTCTTTCAATTTCTGTTTTCTTTCCTCTTTGTTTCCTTATGTATGATGTAAAAATAATATTAGCAAGAGAAACCCCCTCATAAAAAAGCCATTTAATTGATGCCAACTTGCACATTTCCATAGCTGATGTTTTCTTTGCCATTGCAGTTATTACTGCTTATTAGTAAAAAAAAAAAAAAAAAGAAAGAACAGTAACTATACAGTTTCTCCTTTTTTAAAGCTGCAACTTATCTTTAATAGTGTTCTAGAATGACAGTATCAGAGATTCATAAAGTCAAAATAAACAAGTAGTATTTCACAAATCTCAATGGGGGCTTTAAGCACATGACTGTACCCTTTCTAAATTTTATGTAAGAGTATTTTGGTTTTATACTTTTGGAGGTTTGAGTGATTACTACAAAATCACCTTGATTTGAATGATTTTCTTTTTCATTTATTTTTACTTTGCTCTCTGTTTTCTGTTTGGGTTCCTGTACCTCCTTGCTCCTTGTTTGGGGTTCTTGTCACTTTTTCCTCTTTTCACATAAGCATGCACTTGCTTTCTCACATTTCTACCCTCTTGTTCTTATTATCTTTCCCCTTGGGATTTTTTTTTCTGGGGATGAGTCATCATGGCCCTGTAATATTTAATTGCAAATTTAAGCATGTCTATCTCTGAGGTATGAGCCAAAAAATAGAAATCTTGACAGACTTGTTCATGTGGGATTGGCCTCAATGTAGTATTTCCATATCAGATCTTTTTTAATTAAAGGAATCAATAGCTCCTGATTTTGGTGTGGCACGTAAAGATGTAGTGATGGGAATTCTGATTTTAATCAGATCTCCTTCATCTCTGCTTTAGATGATAGACATTGTTTGACTTCAAGGTTATTTTCTCTTTGAACAAATTGTGAGACTATTTTACCTTTCTTAATGTTTCCAAGGTAGATTAAAAAGGGAAGAGAAGGAAAATAACTTTTTAAAAGGTGACAGTTCATTTCCTCTTTGGAGAAAAATGTGACGCTTAAAGTGAGAAGACTATAGGGTTACTTTTCACAAACTGTAGGAAATTATACATAGTTGAAATAGAAAGGAACTACAGCTAGTTTGTCTCCCTCCTGTATGCTTACTGTCTTATTTATACTTCATGTTGACAGAGAAAAAAAAATTCTGTCGTTCATTCCACACCTCCTTTTCTTTAGATAGGTGTTGTCAGTTTTCAGATTTCGAGTGTCCTGTAGGTATTTGGGAGCTCAACATAGGATATGAGTCCTATGACTTTCATAAGATACTCTGAGACAGAAGAGTGCAGTCTGAACAAATGCAATTAGATCAATGTTAGCAAAACTATTTCTAGTTTCTGTGCTTGCCTTTTAACTACTTGTCAGCTCTGTTCTCCCTTTGATCCTCTCTGGTTCTTATGTTAGTTCTTTGTCAGACCTGTTGTTATATTTAAGTCTGATTTCAGTGAGGCAAGACCTTCCATTTACTCCAAACCCTACATGAGCATTCCAGCTTTCTTCACTCTGGTATCTGAGATGTATCAGACCCTATTTTCTGCTTTACTACTCCAGTGTGGGCTCAGAAAATTGTGAGAGATCCCAATCAAAGACCTAGTATAAAACAGGATGGAATATGTTGTTCAAAACAGATAAAGACTCTTATAAAGCTATGGGAAACATGGGTTATATAAGACTGTTCTATTGTCCAGAGAGTATATATTTGTAATAATGTAGTTCTTTGTAAAACCACCCCTTTTTATCATAACATTTGATTTTTATGGTGTACATATTTAATACTTTTCTAGTATATGCCATGCACTGTGCAAAGTAACCCATACACAGTGGTGAAACAAACGTGGAATTTTCACTTTTCTTTTTTATGAGTTCTCGTCTTTCTAATCTAATTGATGATAGCTGGAGAATTGCTGGATGTGAAGTGCTTTATTCTTCTCCTTTACAGCCCTGGCCACAATTGAAGTTAAATAATTCATTGTTTAATTAGTAGTTTTACACCTCTGCCTCCTAGTAAAATGTTAAGTTTATGTAGATAAGACCACATCAGTCTTTATTTCCACTGAATCCTTACTTGTTAACTCATTGCTTTGCAGGCAGTAGAATTCAACAAATCTGTGTTGAATAAATGACTAAATGAATTTCTCAGTCTATCATTAATAAGGCTTAAGCTCCTTGTCAGCATAAAAACCTGCTAAAACAATGCTTCTATCTAATACTCTCTACAGAAATGACACCTGAATTTTCTCAATAGTCATATTCAGTGTGGATCAGTTTTAATCTGATGGCCAAACAGCAAATCTTGGCTGATATTAATATTCCATCATTAAAATTGCTAAAATTATGTTCCAAAAAACTGAAAGCAGGTTCATTTGCTTTTAACCCAGTGGGCCTTGTCACACACAACACAGATTCAGCATGTGTACCTCCTGGGAGGGGTAGAATTTCTAGCCCAAGGAAAAGTAAAGGTTTAAGTCTATCCCACACAAGTCAGTCTGCTGCATTTGCTAAGAACAGAGTGACCAGTCTTGTTTTCACTCTTTGTAGAACCCTAACAAGCTGACTCTATTTTGTCTGATCAGAGGAGGACAGAAATTGTTTTAGCATGGTGATAGAGAGAATGATAATCTCCCAAAGATATCCATGATCTAATCCCTAGAACCCGTGAATGTTAAATCACATGGCTAAGGAGAATTAAGGAGCAAATGAAATTAAGGTTGCTAATCAGATGACCATGGGATGGGAGGAACAGCCTAGATCATCCAGATGGGATCAGTGTAATCACTTGGGTTCTCATCAGTGGAAAAGGAAGTGATAATGCGGGATGTGTGGGGGAAGGAAAAACAAGAGAGTTGGCAATGTAAGAAGGATTTGGCTCAGTGACTGATGTGGAAAATGGAGAAATAAAGCCACAGACCAAAGATTGTGGGTTGTCTCCAGAAGTTGAAGAATATAAGGAATCAATTTTTTCCCTAGGACCTCCAGAAGAAACATCAGGCTTACTGACGACTTTAACCTGTAGTCCCAGATTGACCTTCAGAACTGCATCATAGTAAATTTGTGCTGTCTCAAACCACTGTTTGAGGTAATTGCTGTATCCACAATAGAAACAGATACAATTATATTCTAGCAAGTGTAAGACAAATGTCATAATGTGGGGAACATTCTGTTATTTCAGGTTGCCTCCTGTCAATAAGAGACAAAGGTCTCTATATTTTTTTTGTGTGTGCAAACCAGTATAGTAGTCAGGCATTCAGCATTTGGGCTTCATGTATACAAGTAGCCTAACTGACACCGTCACACATCACATAGTGAGGTTTTTCTCTGTCTGTATGCTGTATCCCATAAGACTATCATGGGACTGAAAAATCTCTATTGCCTAGTGATGTCATAGTCATCTGATGTCACAGAGCAACACATTACTCACGTGTTTATGGTGACGCTCGTGTGACCAAACTTACTGCACTGCCAGTCGTATAAAAGTCTAGCTTATTCATTTATGTGTGCTACATAATACTTGATAGTAATAACATCTATGTTACTGGTTTATGCATTCACCATACTATGTTTTTTATCTTTATTTTAGAGTACTCCTACTTATTTTTTAAGAAAGGGGGGATCAGAATGAATTAAGGAAGAGGGCATTGTTATTACAGAAGATGAAAGTTCTATTTGTGTTATATTCCCTGGTGACCTTCCAGTGGGATAAGATGTGAAGGTGGAAGACAGGGATATGAATGACCCTGTCCCTGTGTAGGCCTAGACTCACATGTGTGTTTTTGTGTCTTAGTTTTTAAAACAACTTAAATAAAAGTAGAAAAAAGCTTATAGAATATGGACATACATTTTTTGTACAGCTGTGTAATATGTTTGTGTTTTAAGGTAAGTATTATTATAAAAGATTCCAAAAGATAAAAAATTATAAAATAAAAAAGTTATAGGAAGCTATGGTTTATTATTTAAAAAAAAACATTTAAAAATAAACTTAGTGGCCGAGTGTGGTGGCTCAAACCTGTAATCCCAGCACTTTGGGAGGCTGAGGTACGAAGATTGCCTGAACCCAAGTGTTTGAGACCAAGCTGGGCAACTTGGCGAGACCTTATCTCTACATTAAATTAAAAAATTAGCCAGGCGTGGAGGCACTCGCCTGTAGTTCCAGCTACTTGGAAAGCTGAGGTGTAAGGATCACCTGTGCTCAACAAGTCGAGACTGCGATGGCCACGAATGTGCCACTTGCACTCCAGCCTGGGCGACAGAGTGAGATTCCTACTTAAAAAAAAAGATTAAAAAAAAAACCTAGTATGGCCAGTGTACAGTGTTTGTCAAGTCTGCATTAGTGTACAGTAAATGTCTTAGACGTTCACATTCACTCATTGCTCACTCACTGACTCACCCAGAACAACTTCCAGTCCTGAGGGCTCCATTCATGGTAAGTACCCGTGACAGGTGTACCATTTAAAATATTTTGTACTGTATTATTATCATTCCTTTTCTGTTTAGATATAAAAATACTATTGGGTTATAATTGCCTGTGGGATTCAGTACAGTAACATGCTGGTTTGTAGCCTGGATGAAATAGACTAGACCACATAGCCCAGGTGTGGAGTAGGCTGTGCCATCCTGGTTTGTGTGAGTACAATCCATGATGTTCCTACAATGATAAAATAGCCTAATGATGCATGTCTAGGGATGTATCCCTGTTGTAAAGCAACAAAGTACTGTATTTACAAGTTTGATTGCTAAAAATGAATACAAACTTATTTTCCAAAGCCGACCTTTGTGCTCACATTCAAACACCTGCAACTTAATCCATTTGCATTATCTTGCAGGTTTTGACAAAGTCAGGAGAATATAGAGCAATTCTAAACAAAAACTTGATGTGGGGGAAGAGTTAGCCTCTGAGAACAGTATTCAAAATTATTAGAAAGGGAGCAAATACATGCGGAATGCATAGGAACTTGGGTAATTTACAAGCATTACTTTTCTTAGACAGTCTTTAGTATTAAAAATAAACTTTTAATTTCAGAGCTGTTTTAGATTTTTAGAAAAATTGCCAAGACTGTTTTTATTTTCATGAGAAAAATGTGTAAAAATTGACTCAAGGCAACCCCTTCGGGTCCCCTCCCACTGTGGGAGCTTTTCTGTCCTCTCAGTAAATTCTGCTTTCTAAAAAAATAAATAATTAAAAAAATTGAATCAATACATCACAGATATTTGGTGCTATAATATTTGTAATGAATGTAGGAGACAAAGAAGAGAGACACAAAAGTATACATGTCACATGAAACAATTAAATAAAACAGATTTTGACTAAACCACTCTAGCGTCTTTTCTTCTAATGATCCTTCCTGAATAAGTGTAACAAAGCACTTTCAGTTGTAATTTTTTTCCATGTCTGTCTCCTGGAGCAGATGGTGAGCTACTTAAGAGAAGGCACTATGCCTTATTATTTATTACTTTCTTGGCATTTAGCGCAGTGCCTGGCCCAAGTTAGGCACTACTCAATCACTGTTTGATGAATGACGCCAGGATGCATGGTACTGATAATACAATATTGATACTTTAGAGAATAGGAGGATTGATAGGGGTTGGAATATTCACAGAACTGCCTCATGAAGAGAGACTTGAGGAGGCTTTTGAAAGAAGGTCAACACTCCAATCACGGAGTCTATATCGATCAAGGAAAGGAGGCAGGGTGAGCTGGGCTACTGTAGGGAAAACATAGAGGATAAAAATATAATGAAAATAGTTCATGCAGAGGCTAGGAGGCTTGCTTTAGAAAGAGCAAATGTATTTAATATTATTGATGCCATATGAGTTACTTAGTATTTCTTCTGCCAGAAAGACTATTTTGCGTGCCCTTTTGAAGTCTTGGCTTTCTACTTTTCTGCAAGCTCTGTATATTAAATATTTTAGTATATATGCAAATTAGACGTTTATCACTTCTTTCTCAGCTTATTTTATCTGGAAGAAAATATTCCCCATTGAAATCTAACATTCGCTGGGGCCATATCCATTTCGTTGTTTTTAGGTCAATTCTTGAAAATTTTTGGTAACATATAATGCTGTTTCGGCATCTTTAAGTACTATAAGGATTTAGAAAAAGATCAACTAGAGGAAGTTATAAACGAAAGATGTTTTGAGTTTTATATAATAGCAGTTAAGACTGGTATCTTAAGAACCTTGCTATGGCTATATTTGTTCTGTTGATTGGTGTTTTATTAACAAATACTGTGTCTGACTTTTTTAACATTTGCAATTACGTGTGGAGTAAAAATATAATTTTTAAAGACCATTTCCTGGGGTGAAAAAAAAGGAACAAGTCAATCTCAAAAATATATTTTCCTTAGTCCAGCACTTATAGATGTCTGAAGTTACCACAATCTTTCTCACATGGAAGCACCTGTCTGGAACCCTTATGCTTTTTCCACTACTACTTACTGACTTTTATCTCTCTCTTTTTTCTCAGCTTAGACATCACTTCCTCTCAGATGCCTTCTCTGAAACACACATTCCTCATCTTACCAGAAACTGGAGCAAACAAGGAACACATTGTGCACCCTGGACTTACGACTCAATTAGCAATGATCACACCCTACGTTTTAATTGCTGGCTAACTTGAATATACTTTTATTTTTATAACCTCAAAATCTAATACATCTCCTAGAACATGCAAATCATTCAAAACTGTGGAATAAATGATTGAATTGGCATTTGTTGAGTACATTGTGCTACACAGCAAATAAAATCATTGTGGTTTATTGGTTTGTGATCTAACACTATGCTAGGTATACCATACTTGTTTTTAAATTTTAAGCATTTTTATATTTAAAATTATATTTAATATATTTCAGATGTTTGTCTTAAAAGTTATTTCAAATAAAGAAAAATAAATTTAAAATGATGTGGAAATACTGTATCTCAATAAACTATAAGTTGAGATACATATTTTATGCAGACATTTTCCAAGGGATCAGAAAAACTGTGATTGACTTCAGTTGCATGTTATTTTCTCTCAGATGTATTGAAACATTATTATTATGAGCCTAATTAGATAAAGATTAAAGATAAGGAACAAGGATGGTAGAATAAAGCATTGGTTTTTTTTTAATTTTAGGGATATGAAATGCATTTTGGATCAGAAACCATCTGACCATTTCCATACACTGAAATGTGTTTGGTAATTTCCTGAACTATTGTGGCTCAAACTTACATAGTGGACTTAGTTTTGTTTAACTAAGATTGAGTTAGCTAGCTTTTTTGATAGCTTCATAACATCTCAGAAAATATGCAGGATTGATAAGAAGAAACAATTTTTCTGAAGGTTTGAAAGAACACATACGAGGATGAAATTTATTGGATATAGCAAAATATTAATTTTCCCTAAAAATTATACATTAGATGCAAACTTTAATCAGAATTTTTGCAATTTCACAAAATAATGCTCAAGTTTATATGGCAAAATTAACATGTGGCAATACCTAAGAAAATTATGATGAAGTATAATGAGAATAGAGTTTTTCAATTATATGATAGATTATTTTATAGAGCTACAGAAATTAAAGCAGTATGGCAACAGTACAGGATGAGATGAATGGATATGACACAATATTCAGAAATGGTATTTCATATAAAATAATGATAACATTTGAAGTCGGTTGGTGCAAAGGTGGGGTATTCAATAAATCATAATCAGACAATAAACTCATCTTTGGGAAATAAAGTAAGATTTGATTCCAACTTCACTTCTTATACCTAAACAAATATCAGATAGAGATAAGTTGTGTTTGTTTTTATTAAATGTCTATATTGATGGTTTTTATCAAATTCTTTTTCCAATTTTTTTTTTTTTGAGTTGGAGTCTCACACCATCGCCCAGGCTGGAGTGCAATGACAGGCTCATGGCCACCCTAGCGTTGACCTGCTGGGCTCAGGTGATCCTTCTGCCTCAGCCTTCCAGGTAGCCAGAACCACAGGCACACATTATCACGTTTGGCTAATTTTTGATTTATTGTAGAAACGAGGTCTCATCAAGTTGCCATGACTGGTCTCGAACCCTTGGGCTCAGGCAATCCACTTGTCTCTGCCTCCCACAGTGCTGGGATGACAGGCTGAGCCACAGAATCTGGCTATCAGTTTTAATAGCTGGATCCATACACTGTTATCTGCATGCATATGTAAATATACACAAGCATACAAGCTCATGTAAATGATACTATTTCCATAATAGTTTTGTTTTTGTTAAGATTAGGTTATTCAGTACATATTATTTTGTACATTTCTGTTTCTGTTAGTATATTCTGGGTATTCTTCCACCTGGATAGTTATTGATTATATTCATACTTTGTTCAATTGTCCATTGGATAAAAGTGCCATGTTTTCAATCATGTACTTACTGTATCTTCAGGTTGTTTCTATATTAATTTTTGCCATGAGTGATGCTGCAGTGTGTGTGTGTATGTGTATGTGTGTGTGTGTGTGTCCTTATTTACTGAGCTTTTATTTCTATGGAACTGTTTCCCAAGCTGGACAAGTTCAAAGGGTACAGGCTATTTTAATTTTATTAGATATCACCAAACTAGTTTCCAAAATGTTTGCAATTTACACTGTGACTAGTAATAAATTAGAATGCACATTTGTCTATATTCTTTTTTTTTTTTTTGAGTTGGAGTCTCACTCTGTCGCCCAGACTGGAGTGCAGTGGCCGCTCCCGGCCACCGCAGCCTCGACCTGCTGGGCTCCGGCGATCCTTCCGCCTCAGCCTTCCAAGTAGCTGGAACTAC
>CAUYQG010053184.1:0-21267 GCA_963574415.1 Tarsius wallacei
ACCTCTTTGGAAGACAGTGTGGGGATTTCTGAAAGAATTTGATATTTCATATGACCCAGAAAATTGACCTTCCATATGACCCAGAAATTCCCCTATTGGGAGTATACTCGGAGGAACTCAAATCATTCTACAAAAAAAATACCTTTACACAATGGAATATTATTCAGCCATAAAGAAAGACAAACATATGGACTTCTCAGCAACTTTGATGGATTTGGAGTCGATCATACTCAGTGATCTATCACAGAAACAAAAAACAGAGTACCATATGTTCTCACTCATAAGCAGACCTTGAACAATTATAATACTATAAGAAAGGGATTGGCAGTTGAGGGAAACTGCCAGGGGAGGGAGGGGCATACCTCATCAACAAGGGTACTTGCATAATCAACGTTGGTTTACCTAACCCTGAATTGTACCCCACATCTTTATAATAAAAAAGAGAAAGAAATAATAGACACTGGGGACACTAAAATGGGGGGAATTGGGGAAAGAAGGTAGGTTTCAGACATCACCTATTGGGTACAATGTTCACCACCTGAGGAATGGGTCATCTGAAGCCCAATCCCTACCATTTTGTAAAATGTCTATGTAGCAATCATGCACTTGTACACCCTGAATCTAAAATAAAAATAAATTTTAAAAAGGTTGAAAGTAGACTTCCTCACATTGATTGTGATCTCAGTTGGGGGATGTCCAGTCACTTGCCATTGTTATTTACATTGAGCTATTTTACAGGTGTTCTCTATAGAGTTGAATAACCTCCCCTCCAATTCTAGACTGATGAGAGTTTTTGCCATGAATGGATGCTGAGTCTTTCAAACATCTGTTCTGTATCAGTTGATACAAACATGATTTTTCCTCTTTAGCCTTTTAATATGGTGGAGTATTTTATTTTTCCATGTTTAACCAAAAAACAAGAATATTTAAGACATGGCGTATTGACAAATCACCTTTTATAGCACTGTGTCTTATTTCATTTATTCAATAAACATGTATTGATTTGCGTTTCTATTATGTTGTAAATACATAGGCGTTAATTAAGACATGACCTCTGTTTTCAGTGATGTAGTTATACTAATGCATGGAAGTGCTAAAAGATAAATACAAGTAGGAACGTGTCATCAGAGAGTATCTTAAATTTAGTTCCAATGATGTCTTTTTCTTTTTGATCAGAATTATCAGTGACCTTGTTAAAAATTGCAGATTCATGAGTGCCATTGGGCCTGCAAAGCGTCATCTCTGAAAGTTAGGAATTGCCAGTTTAGTAGAAACCACCAAAGTATAGAATACCGAGGCACACCTAATGTTATTTTATGGTACAGGGAGAATCTGGGAAAGGGTAAGAATCCAAAGAGAAGAATAAACAAGAGTGGGTGGATGCATTCTTGGAGGCAAGGAAGCTTTTTTTTTTTCTGCAAAGCATACCGGTGTGAAAGTGCAGGGCAAATTCTGAAATCCCCATTAAACCACTAGGGCAGATGTTGGGAGCTCATTTTACAAGCAAGGACACTCAGAGACAATGTGATGAGCATCTCTGATAAGCTTGCATGGCCACTTATGGGAGTGCAGGAACTAAAACCACTTCTCACCCACAAACCAATGCTACAAGCTCACCAACATTTTTAAGGACTGGCAGCATTGGGGTTGCAGTACCATTGTCAAAAGCACCTGCACTTCGCCAAATGGTTGACGTCAAATGGAATGGAATGATCCTCGGGGAACCCAGCGTCTGGCAGTTAACCAGGGCTATGGGACTACCTGACCCTTCCTTTCTGTGCCCTCAGTTTGACCTGATGCCCAATGGGAAGACACTCACGTTAAGACTTATTTCACACCAAAACAGTTTCGGAAAGTGTATTTCGTGGTTCCATGTGTGTCTGTGAGGGCTGAGAAGCCTGATAAAGTTGTGCCAGTGTCAAATGGACACATAGCTTAAGGAGTAGCTCATCTAGTCAAGAGTATGATGGCATCTTGGCATTTCTTCAAAGTCCTCCTCTTCCTCCTCCTCTTCCTCCTCTTCTTCTTTTTTTCTTGAGTTGGAGTCTCACTCTTGTGGCCCAGGCTGGAGTGCAGTGGCACGCTCACGGCCAGCGCAGCCTGAACCTGCTGGGCTCAGGCGGTCCTTCCTCCTCAGCCTTCCAAGTAGCTGGAACTACAGGCGCAGGCCACATAAACCACACCGGCTAGTTTTTGTGATTTATCGGCGAGACTGAGTCTCACCAAGTTGCCCAGGCTGGTCTCGAACCCCCGGGGGCTCAGGCAATCCTCTCGCCTTGGCCTCCCAAAATGCTGGGATGACATGCTGAGCCACCGGGCCCAGCCTGCCAAGGCCTTTTCATTAGGGCTCCTGCCCTGACAAGCCTGGGGAGGGCTTGAGGGCTGATGCGAGGCGTGGGCGCCGTGTGTCATCTGCGCCCCCCGGGGCTGGACATCTCGGCGTCCCGCGATGTCTCGGCCTTGAGTCCGGAATGAGCCGGGAGGCCCGCAGAAGGCGCTGCGCGCGGGGGACGCATTGGAGGCTGGAGGCACAGGCAACGGGAGGAGAGGCTGCCAGGAGGTCATCTGAGTCTCTGAGCCAGGGCTTGTCCAAAACGCAGGAGGGTGGCTCTTCCTTTCAGAAGGGTTGCTGCCCGAAGGGGCCTCCGCGCAGGACGCAGCTGACAGTGCAGGCTCACGGGGCTCGTGGGGACCCGCGTTCCCCAAGAGGCTCTGATTTCTGCAATATCTGACTTTTCACTTTCCACCAGTGTATGTTTCGTCTCCTCCGTAGTTAGTGTCATCTTCATTGTGAAATCTGTCTGTTTTTTTCTTTCTTTCTTTCTTTCTTTCTTTCTTTCTTTCTTTCTTTCTTTCTTTCTTTCTTTCTTTCTTTCTTTCTTTCCTTTTGGATTCTGGGAAATACCACTCTTCTCTTTAATTTTATGAAACTCATTTTGTTAAAGGTATCCTTCTGATGCCTTGTAGAATTGATATTATTGCGATGCTTCGGTTGTAAACAAGAATTCCCAAGCCAGTTTCCTTATCATGTGACTCCTTTTGAAATGGGGTCTTTCTTTTGATTCTGCTATTTTTCTGGAAAGTGCTTGGGAGGTTGGGGTGCAGGAATGACACAGGCTCCCATGAGGGACACATGTGTGTTCGAGGGGTGGGGCTACGTTGCTTAGGCTTTTGTTAATTTGCATTTTCATCTCTGTCAGTCACTATATTACTGAATAAGGGTAAATTTTGCAAACGTAGCTGAGAGAAAATTTACTGAATTGCTAGGTTTTATCTACCTATCTATCTATTTATTTATTTAGCAAATGGGAATTTACTGTGCCTTTAAGAACAGGAAACACAGCCACAGACAAAATAACATCAGGTTCCTATAATCAGATAAAAATAACTATTGGAGTCTTTAATGGACTCATTGGAAGCTCCCAGTGTTGCTGTGCATTCATCATAGCAACAAGTCACAGGACATGCCCATGTCTCCGACATGAAGAAAAGTGTTAACTCACTATAAGTGCCTTTCCAATCACCAACACCGATGATCAACACTCATTCAATAAAGAATTAGTTATGCATCTCTTTTGTGCCAGACAATGTGCTGGGTGCTTGGGACATAATGGTAGGCAAAACCAGATATATGTCTTGCCCTCACTGGGTTTAGAGTCCTGCGACGACACAATGAAAAGCAAAATTACAACTGCGGTTAGTGCCTTGCAGGAACGACCTACCTGTCCATGAGACCCAACAAGGGGCTGCTGACCAGGGCCGGAGGGCAGGTGAGGATTCCTGGGAGGAAATGACTTAAGAACATAATTTTCCATAAATGCCATCGCATGTGTCACAAGCATGTACTACGAGGGCCTAGAAAGATTTGATCAGATGAAAGGGTCCGGCATCAAGACAGCAGAGACCTGGGTCTTTTAGGTTCAGCTTTGTCAACAAGAGGGCTGTATGATTCTGGGTGGCTCAGTGCATCCTCCCTGGGCAGGAACTTTTTTCATAGTGTTGATGGATGGGAAATTAAACGTCAAAGGGATTGCATCTGGAGAGGGCCTTCGTGTCTCCGTGGCCAAGTAGGCTGGGAGCAGGCCACGCCCCCTCAGTCACTGTCCCAGGCGCTCTCCAGCTCCACTCGCTGGCAGTCAGCGTTGCGCCGGCGCCTGCTTGCCAGTTTAGGACGCAGTGTCACCTGCAAGTTCATTTTGTTCTTTGAGATGTTTGAAGATACTACAGCTGTTGAATCAAGATAATTGCTTCAAAGACCTCTCAGATTCCGACTAGTTGTAAAATTTCCGAAGCTCCAATTACACTTGCGTTCATCTTTTATTGCCAATTTAATAAATGCTTGTTGTAAATAATCATTCACCGAACATAAACAGGTTGTGGGTTAACTGTCTTGTAAAAGCAGTCACCATTTAACTGCATACAAGGAGACTGTGTTAGAGACGTGTATGAACTACCTGAAAAAATGGAAGTAGGCTCCATTTAGCTTTTAACATTTTCTTTAAGAAAAATGAGCTCCCCTTGAAGCCAAGTATTCGTTGTCCTCGTTAGGGATCATATATTAATCAGAGAGCACAGAGCAAATAATCTGTTTCGCATTTCAAGTCGTTTTAAGGAGGGAGGAAATAATCACAAATACAAAAAAAATTGAAAATTATTTTGGTAATATATTAAAAGTATGCAAATAAATTTGAATAGTTAGACTAATACGTTTCTGGGAACAGAGTTACTTGGCAAAATTCACACAGAACAAAATTTTAAAAAGTCAAATGCTTGTATGTAAGCAAAATTGATAACAAACCACTCCAAGAAGTTTTTTTTAAAAATCACCAACCTCAGATTGTATAATTACGAGTATTAATATAAAAATATCAGCTGTCATATAAGTAGATAGAATTTGGCAGTACAGGAAATAAAGGACATAGCATGACTAATTCAAGAAAGTAAGCCTCATTTTGTATCTAGTACTAGATTGTGGAAGTTCACCATATTTGTGAATTAAACGGGAAAATTACACTTGACTTTGAGAGGCTGCAATGGCATTTGATAACTTGCAAAGTTAATGTGGGACATGACTTTTAATCATACAAGAAATTATTTTCATCAAGTATTTTTCAGCAATATTTGCTGAGCATCTGCCTTCTCACACATAGAGTGCTGGAGAATGGCGTGCGACTGCAAATGAAACAGACAAAATAAAAATCTATATTCTCCTGGAACTTAACGTCTACTAGGGGGACATCTGCATATTTGTTGTGGATGACATCTGCTAGGCCTTCTCTTCGGCGAGCGTCGTGCTTGTTAAACATTTTAAGTAGCATGTGGGTCCTACGAATGAAAACATTCATGCACTAGATGTGAAGCAGAAAAATATTTGTTTTAAAAAAGCTAGGACGGAAGGGTTTTTCTTTTCGTGCTTTTGTCAACATCTGATAGTTTTTCGTTACCAGAGAAAATGAGTTGCTTAGGTTATACAATAAACTACTTATAAGAAATAAAAGGGTAATTTTTAATGACATGGAAAAGCATATGTTTGACCTATGATTTTTTTTTTTTCCTCTTAAAGTTGTGGAGTCCAAGTCAGGACTGGATACATAAGAGGTCTAGGTACAGGTGAAGTTTGGGCCTCCTATTGACCCTTAGTTCACTGGGATTAGGATCAGGCACGCTTATATATTTTGTGTGCCCCTCCAGTTCCTGACAGTGTCCCCTACTGCCAATCACTTTCTTGTAGTATTATGATAGATGTTCTGGGTCCACTTATGAGTGACAGCATGTGGTACTCAGTCCTTTGTTTCTGTGATAGCTCACTGAGTACAATAGACTCAAATCCAACCAAGTGGCTGCAAAGTCCATAAGTTTTTTACTTCTTAATGACTGTGTAATATTCCATTGTATATATGTACCACATTTTTAAATCCAGTCCACTTTCTATGGGCAGCACGGTTGGTTCCATGCTTTTGCTTTCGTGAATAGTGGTGCCATAACATGTGTATGCAGGTGTCTTTTTTTGTAAAATGATTTGAGTTCCTCCGGGTATATTCCCAGAAGGGGGATTGCTGGGTCATATGGAAGATCAATTTCTAGTTCTTTTAGAAATCGCCATACTTTTTTCCATAGAGGTTGAACTAGTCTGCGTTCCCACCAGCAGTGCAGAAGCTTTCCCTTTTGTCCGCATCCTTGCCAGCCTCTGTTTGTTTTATTAATGATGGCCATCCTGACTGGAGTTAGGTGGTATCTCAATGTGGTTTTGATTTGCATTTCTATGATGATTAATGAGGCTGAGCATTTTTTCATATGTCTGTTGGCTGCTCCTATGTCTTCTTTTGAAGAGTGTCTAGTCATGTCTTCTGACCACTTTTTGGTAGGACTGTTTTGTCTTTCAGCATGTTTGAGTTCCTTGTAGATCTTGGATGTTAGGCCTTTGTCAGATATACAGTTGGCAAATATTTGTTTCCATTCCGTGGGCTGTCTCCCCACTCTCTTGATAGTTTCTTTTGCTTTGCAGAAGTTCTCAGTGTGATGAGGTACCACTTGTCTATCTTATCTCTTATGGCATGGGCATGTAAGGTTTTGATGAGGGATTGGTTACCTACTCCAACTTCCATAAAGTTATCACCTGCATTTCCAAGATTTTTATAGTTTGAGGTTTTATGTTTAGGTCTTTGATTCCTTTAGAGTGTATTTTTGTGTATGGTGCTAGGTCGGGGTGCTCTTTCATTCTTCTGCATGTGGCCAGCCAGTTTTTCCAGCACCGTCTACTAAATAGGTTCTCCTCTACCCAGTAGTTGTTGATGCAGACTTTGTCAAAGATGAGTTAGTTGAAAAATTGAGGTTTTGCTTCTGGAATCTCTGTCCTGAGCAAAGGTAAATGTTCTGTTTCTGATATTGAGGTGTGGCTAACGGTCTGATGCAAGGTTTCAAGATGCTGGTAACTGTCTGATGCAAGATTCTGACCTGGGTATTGCTTAGTTTTAAAAACACGAATTTCTATCTCATGGTAGAAACATGACTCTGGTTCTCATTCTTTTTTATTTTTATTTTTTATTTTGGTCCAATTTGAGTTCTAATGCCATGGGCAATGGAACTTAGTCTTTTCTGTACCTGTGAATTCTTACTTGTTTCCTTATTTCAACACTCCAGCACTATTTCCTGTCTAGTTTTTAATATTAACATGTAGTATAACCACACATGTGTCAATATGTTAGTGATCTCTGTGATTTCTAATATAGGTGTTTATGTAGGGGTTTGTGTGTGTGGTGTGTGTGTTCAATGAGGGGTAATCTTATAAGTATGCAGTCTACAATCTAGCAGCTAAAGGATGAATTACTTTCTTACAATATCGAATGCATAAGATGTATTAAATTAAAAAAACAGGAATTGTTAAATTAAATTTTTTTGTATGGTGTTATTTTGTTTTTGAGCCCTCATATAGGTTTAATCTTAAGACCACACAATGTGTCTTACTGGGAGTCTTTTCAAAAAAGAGAAGTTGCTTACAAGGCCACAGTGGGATACAGTCAGTGCCAGTAGGTCTTCTATGCTTCAGGTGTTGATTAAATTGCATTTCAAGGCTGCTGGTGCTTTCAGTTGGAGAAAAAGGCTTACAAATGGCTCTATATCTCTGTTAAATTTCTCAGGTCAAAAATACCTGGGTTATAGTATATACAGGATGATGAGAAACCATTTATTACGTGACCTCATTGTTCTTTTTCTCCACATTCAAGTTAGATTTTTTACTTCAGTACCAGTTTACGTTTCCAAAGTACCCAAATAAATTCCAATTTGAACTTTTTAACTGATACATCTTAAATAATGAAGACTATAGTCCACTTTTACTTTGGCTCAAATTAGTTCACATCGCATCACTGTCATGAAACTATTTATAGTTAACATTTTATCTATCCATATTTTACATTATTTTAAAGTAATATGTGCTGTGAGCATGTTAGTAATAATGTGAATGTGCCGTTAAAATAGTCTGCTTAAAAATAGCAATCTTTCAAAATCATATTCTGAATTGGAAAGCCATCACAAAAATCTTATATTCTGAAAAATGATTCTTAAAGTAAATCTCTAATTCTGTCTCAATATTACACTATGTGTTCTGTATAATGCAGTTAAACTTTTATGAATATTGTGAAGTAAATGGTTAAGCAGCACGTCTATAATACATTTTCTCCGGCTATAGTGGGATACCCCAGTAAAGAAAGAACATAAACCACTAAAAATTCCTTGTAAACACACTAATGTCAGATCCCCTGGAACAGGGTCCCTGACTTTTTGGCATTAGGGACCAGTTTCGTGTAAGAAAACGTTTCCACAGATGAGGGGGTGGCAGAGTAGAAAGGGGGAACCCCTGCCCTGGCAAACAACTAACTGTGTTTACTATGGGAAACTAATTACCTATGGACGACATTTTCATATACTTGGTCTGTCTAGTTTTGTTCCTACTAATCAAATCCAGAATCTACAGATTCCCAGGGCACGGCTTCCTACAACATGTCACATGTGCTACGTAACTATCAGAGAATAAAATGGAAATATTTATTGATCAAAACAGATTCTCTCTCTCTCTCTCTCTCTCTCTCTGGTAGGAATTTAACTGCAGCATTCACCAGGGGACCTCATATACAATGTGGGAAAGAGTACATCCAAAGCAGCAAGAAGGACAGCTGATCTGATCTGTGGCGTATCCCAGCTACATTTGTGCCTAAGAATTATGTGAATCCTTGAAATTGATAGTAGATCTTGCTACTTTGTAAGAACTCTGATTGTGTGTGATTTGAGCCTTTTTTAAAAAAAGTATATTGCTTTTGGAAACCTTACTTTTCCAATCTGTTAAAATGATACATTAATTCAATGCTCCTAGAGAGGCATATAGTATCTAGCGTTTATGTATATTTGGAAATGTATCTTTGAAATCATTGAGCTTAGTTTCCTTTTGAAAACGTGTAATACTGTGTAATGGTCTTTCCTGTTAGTTCATTTTCCATTTTGATATTCATTTAATTCCACATTATTTTCTACTTTATGTTGCATTTATTTGATCTTTTTTTCTTCCTCAGCACAATCATTGAAATAGAAGATAAATCCAGTTCCCTTTCTTTGGAGTCTTCAAGAAATATATTTGTGTGTATATGCCAAAACTGGGGTTAAGGTGAAAGGATTTTAAAGTACCTAATTGAAACAAATAAACAAAAATATTTGGATAGCCAAACTGCTGATCTATAAGCTGAGCTTAAATAACTGGAATTGTAACATATTAATTTAAAAGTTTAAATTGACTTGTTCTAGAGCTAACAGATAAATGAAGCTGAAATCTACATGTGGGCCTTGTAATAAAAAAAAAATGCTATCCTATTTTTCATAATCGAGGTATCTTGTGATCTCCTAAGTATAAATCAATAACATTGTTTGATAACATCTCATCTCTCTCCAGTGGTTTCCAAACATATGTTTATGCCATACTAGAATATTAAACACTAAGAAAAATTAATAAAGTGATACAAACAACAGCATTATCAAATAACGAAACTGATGAACAAAACCAGGCACATGCACGTACACAAGTACAACATAGTTATAGTTCCAGATGCCTAAGAGCAAAGGCATTATTCAATAAGTCTTTCTAGGATGACAATTATTTATCCTGTGAAAGACAGTTGTCATATCTCTATACCATACCATGTGCAAAAATCAATTCAACATGAAACAAAGACATAAAAGTGAAAGCAAATGCTAAATTAATTAATTGTCCTGGTGATTGCACTTCTAAATATTCTGAGAAAAATTATATTCATTTACATCAGAAGACACACACAAAAATGTTCATTGCGGACTGCAATAGCAATAAACATAAAAAAGGAAAACAGAAACTGAAGACAATAAGAGTGAATATGTAATAATCCTTTCCCACAATGTAACACCACACAGCAAGCAGAATTAATGAAATAGTCATTAATTAATAGCCACATGATGCATGCATTTAAATATTATTAACAGTCATCTAATTGATAGATTGAGTGCCACATTCGTAGGTGTTTGTTTTGTTTTACCACCGACACGTATTTATGTATTATTAGTGTATGTGCGCACGCATGTGTGTGTGTGTGTGTGTGTGTGTATGTGTGTATAAATTATAGAAAGAGATAAAATAAAGTTCAGGCACTGAATATAAATAATGAGAAATTTTGCTGAAGAAAGGAGCAGTGAAATGAACATCACTTGGACAAGATGAGTCATCGTGCAGGCTGGTTTTTCAGGTGGCCTTGGACCCACCCTTTCTCATCTCCTTCTGTCTTGGGGTTCTCAAGAATGATGGAGAATGTCCTGAGAATGCCACACATTGAGATCCGGGGAGGGGAGTGACTACAGCATCTCCTCTGATCCTGCCCCAGAAAAGGGTGTTCTTCTACACTTTAGCCCCGTGATTCCCAGATCCCTGAGACAGATTGCCTTTTGGGGTCCCTCAGCAAATTGGGCTTGCAGGGTCAAGACGCTAAACTTCCTGGGAAGCTTTTCTGAGCCTTGACAATCTGTCTCAAAGTGACTTGTAGGTTTTCTGCTGTAGTTTGTTATCTGTTAAGTAATAAACCCATTCAGGTAACTTGTTGCATATGAGTTTGTTCTCTCTCTGGACTCAAACTGGTAACCAGTACACAGTGAGTCTGTCTCATAGTATTCTTTAAAGATGATAGACACTACTATGTGTTGCAATCTGATGGAAATTATCTTTCAAAAATAAAGACTGATGATGCAAAAAGAGAGAAGGACTAATTACTGAAGTGACTTATTTCAGGAGGGTAAAGTGGATCAGAGGATATCATAGGAACAGGAATATTTTATTCATTGAAATTGAAAGAAAAACAGGGTGTATGTGTAAGACGGCAGATAGATTAGAAATGTAGTGAAAGCCTGGGAGTTTTTTGTTTGTTTGTTTTTATTTTAATTGTGAAACTGATGCAAAGATGTCAGTAGATCGAGAGGCAATGCAAGGAAATGAGAAAAGTTGGAAGAAAACACTTATGTGAACTAATTGAAGACTACAGAATAGTGAGTGACCAGGGCAGTAAAGCATTTAGCACTAGAGACAGATTTGTTAATAGGACTGTGGGATATTCAGCCGCCTTCAATAATGATAATTCACTCTCAAAGCAGTAATTTGTTTAAATATTTTGGGGGGGAAAGGAAAAGTTTTTACGAACAAGAGGGTCTTACTCATAGAAAGTGTGTCGTTTATTAACCAACAATTTCAGCTCAGGGATAGTTGAATATTCATGAGTTATTCAATAAGGGCCATAGATGGGGAAACTCAACGATGATCATAGATGCCTATGTTGTATCTTTTTTTAAATCAACGGGGTTATAATGGAGGAAAAAAGATGAACAGATATGAAATTACATACAATCTATTTCTATTCTACTTACAGAATTTAACCTGCTCCAAAGTCCCTTCTGAGTAATTTTAGGAGTCACCAGCTGTGTTTAGTGCATGTGTATGTACAATCTTTGTCATATTTCGTGTGGTATCTGTCATCCATTCCTTGTGTTCAGTGCTCAGTTAGATTCATATGGGTCAGCCTACATTTACCAGGTATTGAGCACTTTTTGGACACTATTGCTATAGTCTACAAGATACACAGGAGCCTGTGGGAGAGAATGCTTATCTTTGCTTTTTATTATCCTGTAAATATAATAGCTATTTGTCTGTCCCAATCAATACCTCAAATAAATTTTAGTGAAATAGAACTTTCTCCTTTTTTTTAAAATTTAAAATCCCAGTTCAACTTCTTTTTATTGCACTGGGATGCAACATAAATTCTAAGTACAATGGAACAAAACTGGGGAACAAATTACATGCGGAGTCCAGAAAGGCCTTTAAGTTACAATAACAAAATGTGTTGCTACATCTCGTGCTTTTCCTTTAAGAAGAGTTTCCTCACGGGGAACCTTCAGATTCCTTTGTGAAGAATCTCCTGATGGAAGCTATACACCCTACACATGAGGTCGACCTGACCTACGGACTGCACGGTGGACATAGCTTAAGTGGTAGCTAAATTCTTTCAGAGTTTTTATTTTTGTTTTGCTGCTTGGAATTACACCCCACAATATTGACCTTGATGCTGCAGCACTTACTGGAGAAGCCAGAAGATATCATCAGTCTTCCACCTTCTTTGCTATCTTTCTGGCACCCTTCCTGTTACTAAGAAACGTCTGACTTGACTGAGGAACACAGATTGACACAAACAAAAGACAATACTGGGATGAAATTAAATGCGTAGGAAGGTCAGCCTCATATCTTCTCCAATGATCTGTCCTTTCAAATTTTGACATTCCAAACTTGGTCTCCTGGGGATTCTAAATCAAGCAAATACAAATGTGAAGGGCAGGTAAAAACCCAGAGTGTTCTGTTGGGGGAAGTGTAAGAAACAGAGATGAACAAATTATAGTTCTTAACTCATAAGATCTTATAAGTTAATGATGGACAAGGATACATAGCTCATAACCTGAAGGAAAGCAGAGTGAAGTACACCATAAGCAAAAACTGAATGTAACTAGAGCGTAATGTAGGAAAAGGCTAATTTTACTTGTGTAGCTTTGGGGAGTTTTACTCAGGTACCTACAAATAATATTTACTTAATATCTATCATATTTAAAAAGCTGTGGTGCAGCATCTTTCGATAAGTAGAAAAGATTTGGTGACATAGCCTTAAAGCTTGTAGCATTTCTTCTATGTGAAGTGTTATAAGCACTCCAGAGTTAGTGATATAATGTCTAATACACATGGCTGTTATTAACAGTCGTGACTGCTTTCCCTCTTAGGTTTTAACTGCGAACACATCTACCCATGTCTTTACACATAGCATGTGGACACGCACTGTTTTTTTCTATTAGATCTATATTTATTACCTGTGGAGGGCATCAGCAGAAACTAGACTTTGCCCAGAAGGCATAGCAAAGCATGAAATGGATCGACTAGCTCTAGGCAGGAAAACCACGGGTATTCTTAAAAGGGTATACTACAGCTGGCCCTCTGTATCTGTGTGCTCCACACCTGTGGATTCAAACAACTGTGGATCGAGAATATTTGGGAAAACATTTCACAAAGTTTCCAAAAGCAAAGCTTGAATTTGCCATGCTCCGAGTGCAATGTTCAGTCCACACGAATGAAGTGATGTGTAGGCATTGCATTAAGTAATATGAGTAATCTACAGATGATGTAAGGAACTGTGTACAGCAGAATGTACTTAGGCAATATGCGAATACTACATCATTTTATATCAATCATTTGAGCGTCCATGGGTTTTGGCATCTGTGGAAGGTCCTGGAACCAATCCTCCACCAATACTGAGAGAAAACTATTTATTTTTCTGTTTAATATTCAGTAACTTTTGCAGTTTTCCAAAATCATGATAACGATGTCGAAAAGAAAAGGAAAAAAGAGACCATCTCTAAGGAAACTCATGTCTAGTATGAGGTGATCAAACCTTCGGGTCTCAGGACATCTTCATGCTCCTAAAAAATATTGAGAGCCTGAAGACCTTTGTTTATGTGAGTATATAACAATATTTACCATATAGAAAATTAAAACAGAAATTTTAACAATATATATTCAAGGTTTTGAAAATAAAAGCACATTACATACTATATTAACTTACAGAATATAATTATTAATATAATTACATTTCCCCAAGATTAATAAGAAGAATGACATCAATTTTTACATTCTTGCAAAACAATTTAATATCTGGTTTATAAAAGCACATAAGGATTCTTATACCTCCTTACGCTTTCAGTCTGTGGCATCACGATGCTTTGGTTGAAGTATGTGAAGAATATCCAACCACCCAGATATGTAGGTGGAAAATAGAGGAATATCTTGAAGGCATTTTGAGAACATCATGGCTGTTTTTCTTTAATACTACTCAAAAGTTTAACAACTTTCTCAATAGTTAGATAAAGTATGAAATCTGACATTTTTAGAGTCTGCTGCCTTAAAATGTATTGGTCTTTCTTAAGAAGCTGCCTAATTTGTGCTGAATAAAAATAATTTTCTCAAATTCTTCTTTTTTAAAGAAATCTGAAGTTTTATCAGCAGTTATCATACTATCCGTTGTTTTTCTTGAAATGACAGGTTCACTTCATTTATTTTCAATAACATTTCTGAATACCTCAGTTGGACTAACCATGGTTTATCTGTCATGGTTTGTTAAAAGTCAGTCACAGTGATCACCTGAGTACTTTATCAGAAAATAATACCGTGTTCTAGTCTGCAACAGAAGTGCTTTATCTGCACTTCCCAGTTTTCACACAGAATGTTCAAATGGCATGTTCTCAAGGTCAGTAGTTGATGCAATGAATACTTTTTCTCTGCTTTACCAACTTACACAGCTTATACATTGCTTTTCCTTATTTATTTATTTTTTTTAGCTATGTGCTTCTCAACTTATCGATTATTGATTTATTTTTACTGTCAAGGTGAAAAGGTGAGGACGCGATGATGAAACAGTTTCGAGATGCCACTGCCTAAAAGGCGCCAGGTTTTTTCCCATCGCGACTTCTGTGCTGTCAGTGCAAATGCCAGCACAGTGAGAAAGGCAGTTTTAGTGTTATGAAAATTATTCTGACCGTGCTGTCCCCTGAAAGTTTCTCAGTGATCCCTAGAAGTCTGCAGAGCATATTTTTTGAAAACCACTTGCCATTGCAACCGGGTTATCTTATTTGATGATAAAATGAATGGAAGAAATATGCACTTGACCAAATGCTGAGAAAAAGCTTACACTACTACCAGAAAGCGACACTTTAATAGACCAAGTTTTTATAGTTGGAAAACCTGGGTCTGATTTCAAGCCATTTAGTAGTAACTTTAGGCTTTTAGATGAATATTTAATTCTGATTTTTGCTTTTTTCTCATCACCAAAAAAAATTTGGAGAGAGTATAAGAATAAACTGAGAGCCCACAAGAATGCATGTACACACACACAATGCCTGGAATATTTTTTAAAATTCCTGATAAATAATAGTTTCTATTATTTTTGTTGTTGCAAACAAGGCATATGATTAATGGCATCATACAACTTTTGGTATTTTTACCTCACATTTAGTAAGATCAATTATAAATGAATGCAGAAACTTTCCGTTAAAGAGCCAGTTTTAACATATGGACCATGACAGGTGATTCATTCTAAAGATAATAGGCACTAGAAAATTAATGCAGATAGGATTATACTATTCAACTGTTTGAAAAAAAGAATATTATCGTATTGCCTAGTCTTTTTAGGCATCACTGCTTCAATCATTGACTTTCATGTGTGAGTCACTGTGACCCCAGTCAGAATAAAATGCCACATGGGTTGGGAAAGCTAATTAGCAAGTCTGTGACACCACAAAAGAGTAATGAAAAAAACGGGCACTTGTTTCTTATTTTAGGAAAGTATTCTTCACACCTAAAAATGACTCAACTGTTGCAAGAATTCAAGGAAAATTGAATTTTTATCTTTGTCCTACATAAGGACCTAATGT
This sequence comes from Tarsius wallacei, assembly GCA_963574415.1. Taxonomy (NCBI): domain Eukaryota; kingdom Metazoa; phylum Chordata; class Mammalia; order Primates; family Tarsiidae; genus Tarsius; species Tarsius wallacei. Next base: position 15,523 of record CAUYQG010053184.1, read on the forward strand.
GTGAAAATGAGAATAGTATAGATATATCAAGATCGGGCTTCCATTATGTTTAGACCTATTTCAGTTGATATTAGAATTAAAAGAAGAATGTCGAAGAAGATAAAGAATATTTGAAGCTATAGTGAAAAGGCCATTAACTTTGGAGTCAGATAGGTAGATTCATGTTCCAGCTCTGATACCTAATCCCAGTATAACACTAAAGAGTTCCATAAATTCCTTGAACCTTGATTTCCCTCAACCGTAAAAGGATTATAAAGGAATTACCCCATGGTGATTCTGAAGAACTAAATGGTATAAACTACTTAAAGTACGTAACTTACATGAGTATTCACTAAATAGTAATTTATTTTCAGTGTACCGTTGTATAATTATTAAGTTGATGGGAAATTCACTTATATCATTATAAGTTGCATAATTATTAAGTTGAAGGAAAATCCATCCTTTTCTAATGTGTAACAGCTTGTTTTGCTACCCCCTCGCAAAGTAAATTGTGGAGTCTGAGATTTCCAACGATGTCAAAAGGGTTAGTTATTTGATAAGTTCAACAAGCCTATGTCTCATCTAAGTGTCTCCTAAAATAATTAACCAATCTGGTCATTTTCTTCTCTATAGACTTATGGAAATATAAAACTGAGTTGTTATGGACTATTAATAATTTAAAAAAAAATTAGGAAGGCAGTGATCATACCTTTGAGTATTGCTAGATAGTGCCTACCAAAGCAGCAAGAAAACACCACCAAATGTAACATTGCGACCTGTTCCACCCCTGCCATCTTCGCTTCTGGTGAGCATTTTCACCTTGCCCTTCATTTTCATGTATTCCATAGTTTTATTACTATTTTGTGTTCCATTTAATTTATTAATATATTAATTGCCCACTGCCCCTCCCTCCCCCCACTAGAATGTAACTTCTTTAAGGAAAGAGATTTTGGAGATTCGTTTTTTGATGCACTGCAGAAGAAGTAATTGATACGATGATTGTGCAGTAAATGATTTGTGAGTGTTTTGAATTAAGTGAGTAATAAAAACTCTGTGGAATGAGATTATTGCTTCATACCTGTTCCATTTTAAGTGATGCGTGTTAATCCACTATTACAAGAAAAACAACTACAATCTATATTATGACAAAGGTAACAAGAGCCATAATGCATTGCATAGTTATCAATTACACTAAATAACAATTATTGAACATATAATCTGCATAGGGCACTGTGCTTAATAGTTGTTGAATCATCTGGTACAGAACCTACATAGGGGCATGAGAGTAACCCAGAAATATCTGTAAGGCCTCATTATTTCTACTTTATTTAAAATAGCAGGCATATAATTTCATTCCCACTTCTCAGTAGAATAAAATTGGGGAGTGTGTGACACACTTTGGAGACACCCGCTTTATTGGGCATTCAACTTTCCACAGCCATATCAAATTTGGAAAAAATATCTTTGTAGCCTAACATCCCTTTTTTATAGACGAGGCAAATATCGTTTCTCCACGAAGTTGAGTGTTAGTGTGCAGTCAGCCATAAAACAACAGCACTGATGGAAGGTAATTGCTATGCTAGAAGAGCTATCCAAGAGCAGAAACTTCAAACTCTGTTGGAGAAGTAGGTAATGCTTACAAATTCAGAGCAGAGATTCAAGTGACAATCATCCTACTTTCAGAAACATTAGTGAGCAGAGAGCATTTCAAACAGAAGAGCCGGTGTGCAATGAGGTGTACAAATGCATGTATACAGGCACCTTGAGAGAATATGTGTAGTTCAGATTTGCCATGTATAAAAACGTGGAAGGGGACCCTGGACAGTGAGGTAAGTCCTGAGTGTTATATAAAGGGAGATCGGCTTAAAAGCCTCTCAATGGTCTGCTTTGCTTCTCAGATATTTCCTAAGTATAAGAAAACCTGACAAGACTGTATAATCAAAGTCACTCAGTTGTAATAAGAATTTTTTTAAAAGTGTTCTGTGAGAGTTCAGTCATTTTAAGCCAAGTTTAGATTGGATTAATTTATTTTAGGAAATAAAGCTCCACTAATTAAGTTTAGCCCTCAGGCCTACGGCAAGTTGTCAATATGGATTTTGGTGTAGAAGGCAGGGGACTCCTTATTGTACGAGCTTATGGGAAATTTTACCTTAACTGCTGAATTGCAGAAAAGTTACCAAAAGCTTTCACCAGCCTTTGGTGGACAATTAGCAAGAAGGGAGCTGTGATAAAACAAGCAGATTTTATAACATGCTAACAATTTACAACTCCAGGTGTTTTTCTATATTCGGGAAACTCAAAATATTCTTAAACCACAGAGAAAGCATTTTAGCAAAATTGTCAATGCGGTTAAATCGTTTTAAAACATGGTCTTGAGATTTTGAAAATATTGCATCACAAAAGTGCAAATTCATTCTAAAACTATTTATTTAAAGATATAAGTAAAACAGCCTGCTAAAACATGGATCGGCCATCACTATGCTCTTCGCATTCTTAATAATGGCTTATAAAATTCCAAAATTAAAACTCTATCTCTAAAACTAAGACACTGGTGTCAGGACCCATCTTCCTTCTCTGGTCTATTAGCCTATTCCAACCTGATGTTCTTAATTATCTCCAGCTGTAAACTTTAATCAAGGCATTCTTGGGCATTAGACGCTCTTCTTCCCAAGAAACAGATCTATGAACTCCTTGGTCTCCTGTGTATTTTATTGTCCTTGATATCTTCCATGTACTCCCACAATTCTTGAAGATGATTTGGTTTGAGTGTTTACATACATTTTGGCCACCCTATAGACTTCCTCCTAGTTTGTATACATCTGACTTTTGAACCTTTCTTCTGAGTTTATATTGTTTATGTTTTGCCCTGAGTTGCTCACATTGTCTCAACCAGATCTTATTTTTAATTGTTACCTTCTTTTTAAGAATTGTGGGGTGTTTTTCTGAGTCCAGAGAGCCCCCGGGTGACCTTAACTAGCTATGTATATGCTAGGTTAGCACAGCGACCTTCTTTATGTGTGTTTGTTTTTCCACATAAGGGCAGTTTTGAAGAGAGGTAAGGTTGGATTTGTACTTAAAGCCAAACCTGGTGTAAATCAAATTAATAAAATGTGATTAAGTAAATCACCTGGAACACTTAGGAAATCGTTCATGAGTTTGTGACTCAAGATTTCAGGAAGGTTTCATTGGGCATTGTTGTTTTATTCATGTAGAAGCATCTGGAACGGTAGAATCTACATTTGGCTGATTGACTTCACTCTGGCCTCTCTTTTTCTCTTGGCATGGGCCCTCATCCCTCAGGTCCTCTCCAAGTGGCTTGGTTTCTCATGGCATGGAGGTCTCAAGTTATCTGACTTCACACATGGCAGCTAGCTTCCCCAGAAAGGGGGTCCCAGACAGCCAAGGCAGAGGAAGCAAGGTTTTTATACACTAACTTTAAAAATGCCAAAATGTCCCTTGTAATGTTTTCTGTTGGTCACTAAGGCCAGCCCACATTAAAGGAAAGGGAGACATAGAATTCACCTGCAGAGGGGGAAATGAAATACACACACTGACCAAGATAAAACTAACATCTGATGAGTGGTCTGAAGGTGAGAAAATAAATTGGAAAAAAAAGCTTCATAAACTACTTTGTCAAGAATTTTGAATATTAAGGAATACAATAAAGAAGACTAATACTGCCTAGAAGGAATGTTGGATTGAGAAAGATTTTTCTCTGGTTATTTCCCTAATCATTGTCTAGGTACAAGAAATTCTGGAAGAAAAATAAATATATATATTTTAAAATGTTTATTGTTTTAGAATTTTTAAAAGCACAAAACCTAAAAAAAAGTCATGTTAAAAAAAGAAGAGCCATAGAAAGACACAGTACTAACAGTTATGAATTTGATGAGATACAGATGTATAGACCAGCGGAATTTATGTTAGTTTTATATATAAGCTCTGAGGGTCACAGTGGACACAGGAGGGCAGTACTTCTGAAACATTATCTTAATCACGTTGTGTTTATCTGTTTGTCACAGGCGACAAATTCAGTTACAGTGATTTAACCAGAAGTGGGTTAGCATTTTTAAAAACATATTAACATAAATAAAACTTAGCAGCTGTCTTTGCCTGGCATTATTATCCTCAGAGAGAACTATCTTACAACAAAGAAAGTTATATTGGGATATGGCTATTAGATGTAATTCAACTTTTTTTGTATGCTGGAACACCTGCTTGAAAAGAAGCAGTTTCTGAGTTGAGATTTTTTTCCACCAAGGATATAAACAACAGCTTGTTAATTCCCTTCTATAGAAAGTAGCAACGTGCCTAAGAAGACTGTTGTCGCCATTTAGTCCTGTTAAAATTTTAATGAAATAAAATCTTTGCCACTCTAGTTGTGCTGTAGCTGGAGGTTATTTTCTAAAAATACATTTAAAGAAAAAACTAAATGGAATGAGAACTGCACATTTTAATATGCTTATTAAATTTGGAAAGGAAACAAAATGCACTGAGTGGCTGTTGAGTTTTTCTTTCTTTGAGAGGGTCAGGCTAGTCCTTCCCAACCTGCTTAGAGCAGGTGGAGGCTACACCTCACGATTGCTTCTTGATTTAGACATTTCTTTCTTGTGTCATTTTGTGATTTGACAGCTTGTTGGCACGGGCATGGAATTCTTTACCAGTTCCAAGCTCTCCTTTTTGAGCACCCTGGTATGAACTGGTAAATCACACAAACCTTCTGCTATAGCTCGGTCCATTTCTCTGCTAAACATCTCAAGGTGTCAAAATATCTCTTTAAAATAAAATATATATATATATATCTCTCTTATGACTTGGGATTCCTCTCCAAGCTCATCACAACTTTGGCAGGAGAAAGTGGCATGGGAGATTTATCTTTATGGTCTCCTGACTTAAGGTGGATGAGATGGACTTAATGAGTAAAAGCCTTAGTAAAGAAATAAAATGTAAGAATTCATAAAAACGAATTGTGTGACAATTCTAAGTACAAGTCACCAAACTGCTGTAGTATTATTTAAAATTCTAATTATAGAGACCCAGTAAGGCAAACAAATCTTACAATCTAAAGAAATGTGACTGTAAGAGATATATTCCAGGAGAGAGATGATTTTTAAAATTACCAGCAACATTCTTCTCAGACCTAGAAAAAACAATACAGGAATTCATATGGAAACACAAAAGACCAAGAATAGCTAGAACAATCCTCAGCAAAAAAAAAAAACAACAACAAAAAAAACAAAGCAGGTGGTATCACATTACCAGACTTCAAACTTTACTATAAAGCTACAATCATCAAAACAGCTTGGTATTGGTACAAGAACAGGCATATAGACCAATGGAATAGAATTGAGATTCCAGAAGCAAAGCCTCAATTTCTCAACCAACTTATCTTTGACAAAGCCACCACCACCTACCACTGGGGAGAGGAAAACCTATTCAGTAAGTGGTGCTGGGAAAACTGGCTGACCACATGCAGAAGATTGAAACAGGACCCCTATTTATCCCCATACACAAAAATTAACTCTAAATGGATCAGTGACCTAAATGTAAAACCTCAAACCATAAGAATCTTAGAAAATGAAGGACATACCCTCATGGAAATTGGAACTGGCATCCAATTCCTGAACAAAACCCGAAACCCACAGGACATAAGAGAGAAGATAGACAAGTGGGACCTCATCAAACTAATAAGCTCCTGCAAAGTCAAAGAAACCATCAAGAGAGCAGGGAGACAGCCTACAGACTGGGAAAAAGTATTTGTCAACT
>CAUYQG010053189.1:0-13446 GCA_963574415.1 Tarsius wallacei
GAGTACAGCCTTGGGAATTCCAAAGAAAATGTATAATCACTCAACCTGACCCCCACCTTCACCTAAACTAAGGTATAAGACCCCTCTCCTCCCTCCCCGAGGTGCTCAGCCTGGGAGCGTTAGCTCGCTGAGTCATGCTGGCGCTAATAAAACTGCTACTTCCTAAAACAGCCTTGGTGTTACGGCCTGTCTTCCCACTACACAACAACAAGAAAATGAGCTTGGATGGTGGCACATACCTATAGTCCCAGCTACTCAGGAGACTGAGGTGGGAGGTTTGCCTGAGCCCAGGAGGTTGAGGCTGTGGCGAGCTGTGATTAGACCAGCCTGGGTGACAGAGTGAAATGTTGACTCAAAAAAAAAAAATTTATTAACTACAACAGGGAATTGGAATAAATAGAGGATTAGGGAGTGGATTGTAAGAAGTCAAGAGAATTCTAAAGAATTCAGAAATAGCAGGCATCAGGAGCCACTATTTCTAGGGCTGAGGTAGACAGCTCAAGGAAGCAGCACCTCCAGACCTGAGAGCTCGACTTCACTGGAGAGGGTTGTGCCTCATCAGATGGCAAGCAAAGAAGTTCACAAAACACTGAGCTGGTAGAACTCGTTGGGAATCTAGCATTTGGAGAACCCATCAAACAAGAAGGTGCCATACTTTGGAACTTACTGCAAAACAACGCAAGGCTGGGGAAGCTCTTCATGGTGAGGTGCTTCGTTGGTGGCCCTCTACCCGGAAGCTTCCCAAGGGGTACTGGGAAAAGCTGCTGCTCACTGTGGATTGCTGGATGCTGTGGGACCCTGGCACAGAGAAGCTGCACGCACTGTAAGAGGCTGCCAAGCTGAGAACACTGGAACCAAGAAAAGAACCCCTTCCTCTTCCAGTATCCCTCCTGTGCCCTCTACTGACACAACTTAACATTGCACCAGCAGGTAAATGGGAAAATTTATAGGGTTCAGTTCCCTTATCACAGACAATTAAGTGTAGATTTAGAACTGAGAAGCAACAAACGAATAACTGAAAAATCTACGTAAGATTTTTGCTTATTAAGACCACTCTTTAGGTTGGTCTGGAAAACAGATTCTAAAGTTTGTGTGTAGGAAATGTATTGTGTAGTGCTCTTGGGGACATCTCCACTGAGGAAATAAAGGGATGGGCAGAAAGGGAGGTTAAACTATGATAAGTTTTGGGGCTGTGATGATGCTTCAAAGATATTCTACATTGAGGCAAAGGAGACAGGTCCTCTCAGGGACCAATCACTGAATGTGGGTGGCAGGTACTTGGGGAGGGAATATAACCTGGAGCAAAACTCCTCTCTTTTGTTGAGGGCAACTCCCAAAGAGGAACTAAGGTGTGAGCCTCAGCCAACATTCCTGGCAGCTGGGGAAACAAACCTGGATGCTTACATTACACCAACGTCAACTTAAAATTTGGTTAATACCTAAATGTAGGCGCTAAAACTATAAGACTCTTAAAAGAAAATGTAGCAGAAAGCTTCAAGACATTGAATTTGGCAATTATATCTTGGATATAATACCAAAAGCAAGTCAATAAAAGAAAAAATAGACAAATTAGACTACATCAGAATTGAAAACCTTTGTGCATCAAAGGTCACTATCAACAGAGTAAAAAGATTTGCAAATCATGTATCTAATAAGCGGTTAATATTCAGAAATGTAAGGAACTCCAATAACTCAACGACAACCACCTGATTAAAAGATGGGCAAAGATCTAAATAGACATTTTCTCAAGAAGATATACAGATAGTCAGTCAATAAGCACACAAAAAGGTGCTCAACATTAGTAATCATTGGGGAAATGCAAATCAAAACCACAATGAGATACCACTTCACACCTATTGGGATGGCTATCAGAAAACACAAAAACATTGCTCTACATACTTGACAGTGCAAAATAAAAAAAGAAAAAACAAAATAAAACAACCCAGAAAATAACAAATATTGGTAAGGATGTGGAGAAATTGGAACCCTTGCACATTGTTGGTGGCTATATAAAATGGTGCAGTCATTGTGGAAAACAGCATGGCGAAAAATTGCATGTAGAATTATCACACAATCCAGCAATTCCACTTCTCCATATATATACCAAAAAAAAAAAAAAGCCAAAAGCAGGGTCTTGGATATAGGTGGGGTATCCCTAATCCAAAAGTCCACTCAAAGGTAATGCTCAGTGGAACATTTCAGATTTTGGATTAGGGATGTTTGACCGATAAGTATAATGTAAATAGTCCAAAATCAAAAAGAAAAGGAAAAAAAAAAAAAAGAAACCTGAAACATTTTGATCCCAAGCATTTCAGATAAGGGATACTTACCCTGTATTTGGACATCCACATTCATAACAACATTATTCACTAAGAGTTAAAATATGGGAGCAACCCAAGTATCAATCAGTAAACAAATGGATAAACAAAATGTGGTATATACATACAATAGAGTATTATCAGCCTTAAAAAGGAAGGACATTCTGACACATGCCACAATATGGATGAACCTTGAAGACATTAGGGTAAGTGAAGCCAGTCATAAAAGGACAAATATTGTATGACACCACTTACATGAGGTATCCAGAGTAGCCAAACTCATAGAGACAGAAAGTAGAGTGGTAATTTAGGCCAGCCATGCTTCCTAATCTAATAGCATAAATATCAGTTTGGAATGAGCTGATCCATATATCTTTAGTCTATTTAGAAAATGAATTATAGTCTGTAATCCTAGCACTTTGCGAGGCCAAGGTGAGAGGACTGCCTGAGCCCAGGAATTAATGACCAGCCTGGGCAACATGACAAGACCTTGTCTCTATAATAAATAAAAAAATTAGCTGGAGCCGGGCTCGGTGGCTCAGCCTGTAATCCCGCGCTCTGGGAGGCTGAGGTGAGTAGATTGCCTGAGCCCGCGGGTTCAAGACCCGCCTGGGCAACGTGGCAAGACCTCATCGCTACAATAAATCAAAAAATCAGCCGGGCGTGGTAGCGCGCGCCTGTAGTTCCAGCTACTTGGAAGGCTGAGGCGGAAGGGTCGCCGGAGCTCAGCAGGTCGAGGCTGCGGTGGCCGGGAGCGGCCACTGCACTCCAGTCTGGGCGACAGAGTGAGACGCCAACTCAAAAAAAAAAAAATTAGCTGGGCATGTTGGCATGTGCCTGTAGTCCCAGGTACCTAGAAGGCTGAGGCAGAAGGATCACCTGAGCCCATGGGTTGAGGCTGAGGTAGCTGTGATCGTGCCACTGCACCCCAGCCTGGGCAACAAGAGTGAGACGCAACTTAAAAAAAACAAAACAAAACTAAGAAATAAACTGAATTATGCAGATTCAAGTTTTCTATATATTATTTCTGCTGAAAATGTAAGAGAAAATTATTATGGATCTCACTGTGTTTGTGGTACGTACTCTCTCTAACATGTACTCTTTATATACAACTATTACACTCATCTAGTTAAAAGCATTTGGTTCTTTTTTCTTATAAGATAAACTAAGTTTCTACAGCTGATAATCTCAAAGGTACCTTCCAGTTCCCTGTTAATGCTATGGGGAAGAATTTCCAATAGGTAGTATAGTCTGCTTAGCTCCATACTTTCAATCTCCAGACGATCAATTGTGGCTTTTCTCATTTCTTCCTGAAAATTTAAATTACAGTTTTAAACAGTTAAGTCTCCAAAATAAGAAGATTTATTTCCTAAACAATGCTCTACAAATGTTTTCAGGGGCCAAGTTTAATTTTCATAAAATAACTTCTTCTGTTACTTTTATGTAGAAAAGAAAGCAGGAAGAATATCTACTGTACAACCAGTTTTTAAGGTGTCATGATATTAGTCTTATAATTTTTGTTAATTTTCTTCTACTCAGAAATCATCTTTTCTCTATGTATCTGTTTCTTGCATGCAGTTTCAATCAATTTAAAAGGAAGGATTCTAACAAAAAGGGTAATGAAAGTTTTCTTTCATCGAGAAAGCTACTTATTACAAAATGAAAATATCCTACAAAAACATACTTAGATATAAAGAGAACAATGGTTCTCTTATACACACCTACAAATCCAAAAAGTCAGGTGAGGCCATTATTATTATGTTTTGGGTGAAGCTAACTTTTAAAAAAGGGAAAACCACTAAAAAATCAATGAGTGGGGAAAAATACATTAGTTTTTTATTTTATTTTAAAGATGTGGGGTACAAGTCAGGATTAGGTATACAAGTGGTCATTATACAGGTAAAGTTTGGGCCTCCCTTTGATCCCCACTTTGCCCGGTTTGAGATCAGGTACCCTTATTGATGTTGTGCCCTCACCCCCACCCTGGCAGTATCTCACTAATGCCAATCCCTTTCTTTCTTTTTTTTTTTTTTTTTTTGAGTTGGAGTCTCACTCTGTCGCCCAGACTGGAGTGCAGTGGCCGCTCCCGGCCACCGCAGCCTCGACCTGCTGGGCTCAAGCGATCCTTCCACCTCAGCCTTCCAAGGAGCTGGAACTACAGGCGTGCGCTACCATGCCCGGCTAAGCCAATCCCTTTCTTATAGTATTATGGTAATTGTTCAGGGTCTGCTTATGAATGAGAACATGTGGTACTGTTTTTTGTTTCTGTGATAGATCACTGAGTATGATAGATTGGCTACAGTTATTTTATGACCTGAGAAATTGCCATTATATTTTATGTGTTATGAATTAAAAAAGCAGACTACATATCATGTATATACTTTTCTGTAAAAAGTAAAATTCAATGCAGTCATCATTGAAAGTATAAAGAATATTCATCACTGTTAATTGTGATTATTTTATGGTGGTGGGATCATGGTGGTTTTTACTTTCTTCCCTTTGCTTATGTATTTTTTCTAATTTTTCCAGAATAAACATGTATTACTTTTATGATAGTGGAAAATTTTTTTTTTTTTTTTTTTTTTTGAGATGGAGTCCCACTCGATCGCCCAGACTGGAGTGCAGTGGCCGCTCCCGGCCACCTCAGCCTCGGCCTGCTGGGCTCCGGCGATCCTTCCGCCTCAGCCTTCCGAGTAGCCGGAATTACAGGCGCGCGCTACCACAGCCGGCTAATTTTTTTGATTTATTGTAGAGATGAAGTTTCACCTGCCCAGGCAGGTCTTGAACCCTCAGGCTCAGGCAATCCGCTCACCTCAGCCTCTCAAGGCGCGGGATTACAGGCTGAGCCACCAAGCCCGGCGGAAAATTTTTAATGGAGGAATTTATCTCTGTTTTTTAAGAGATTTCACAGTTCGGCTATGAAATGGATATATACCAGATACTTTAATTACCAACAATAAATATTTTGGCCCCTTTAAATTCTAGAGAAAAATACAACTGAAAAGAACCAAGCAAGAGAAAATGTTTCCACAGGATCACAGTGGAGCATAACATACATGAACTCCAGATGTTTACATGTATCTACTCAATGAAGTAGGATTCTAAATAAAGTACAATTAAGTAGTATACGTACAAAAGTATATGTAATTATGTAAAAATAAAGTAATAAGAGTTTCATCAGCAGTCTGTAGAGTCAAACTCACTTTACAGCTGTATTTCTACATTTTTGGATATTTGATATGTAGTAGATTCTTATTCAATATTTTAAAATCAAATGAAGAGACTTAACCATTGTAAACGTGCCAAGGAATATTGTTAACATTATCTAGGGTCTGAAACATCTGTGACACCTCAGAAGAAAATTCTTTAAATATTTCTTCAACATGTCTTTGATAGGGGCCAGGTTAGTGTAATTCGAAGAGTTTGTTTGTTTATTCTCACTAAAAGCTTAGTTTGCTTTGGTGGAATAGATTTCAAATACTATTTCACTTCTTATGCAAAGAATTGATTATGGAAATCTGAGTTAATTGACACCATGCATGCACTTTATTCCAGATAAATGTTTTTTTTTTTTTGATTTGGAGTCCCAATCGAACGCCCAGAATGGATTGCAGTGGCCGATGTTTGTTTTAAACAATGCTTACGTCTTGCTGTCCCAAGCATTTGCCCCTGCAGCCACCGCTTAACTGAGCTCTGTTATTACCTGAATTGCTTTTTCAAATGGGCTTCCCCTTCATAGAAGAGGCCCCAGTTCAGCTTTCTGCATGGAAAACTAGACAATAAATCCACAGTTGATCAACATTTGGGATCAAATAAATTTAGAGAAAAATATTTTAAAATTCAGGGTAAATATTTTCCCTATTCATCTATTTAATATCTTGAACAGGATTGACGCTAAATGAAAGTTTGATGAAGAAATATGTGGAAGATTGAAAAGATAGCTCTTCTTGATAATACCATACCAATTTCTTAACTGCTTCAGCAATGTCCTTAAGAAAAATCCTAGCTTCTTCATTGCATTTAAAATAGTCACTTTGCAGTGATTGTTCTGAAAGAAAAAGAAATAAAGATCTCTTATTTATATGTCCAAATCCTACTTAACCCTTTATGATCTAGATCAAATGATCACTCAGCTAGAAGTTACATCTTCTCCCTGAACTTCTATTATATGACTCTCTTTTGTACTTATTTCCATCTAATTTAGATATATATTTTATTCTCCTTGAGAACAAACTCCTCTTAAGATTCATCTTTGTGCCTCTTACAGTAAAAAGAAGGGATTTGTATAGTGAAAAAGCTAAGAATTTTGAGGTCATATCATATGTGCAAACCCACATACCTGATCAATGGTACAGTCTCGATTCAAACCCAAAAGGTGTGACTCCATGGCCCATGCTCTTTATGGCCATATCTGTCTCTCAGATGAATAAATAACAATGTCTGCCCTCAGTTCCAGTGCTAAGCACTAGTTTGTTCCTTCTTGCAAACAGACTAGAGAGCTATATATTTTATACCTCACACTCAGGACAAAAAGGTTTAATGAAGTTTTTTTCCTGTGAAAGACTTTCTGAGGAGCCAAACATTATCAGCAGAGAGGTACTTGTGCATAAGTACTGGGGTTGAATGGAAATGCTCATCTAAAGATTAAGCAAGAAGAGAATTCAAGGCTCTAGTTTTATCATTGACAATGACATTGGATACATGACTGAATAATTTCAGTCTTAATAATTTAGGTCTCTTCAATGGTTAACATCCTTTTTGATAATACGTGTCTAAGCATATCTGGTAAGAATTGTGAAATTAAATTCATTCATCTAATAAGAAAAAAAGAAACCATCCCAAACTAACAGTAAGATTTCGACAGAAATCAATATGACTATCTTGAAACAATATGATTATAGTGATGCAATGAGGTGCTTTGCTGTTTGGCTTATATGATTTTTGAGCTGAACAAGAAATGCCCTCTCTTAGACTGTATTACCTTAAACTTAGGTGACTTGATTACAGGTTCAGCTTTCTAACTAAAGTTTTTTGTTGTTATTGTTGTTGGGTGGTTGTGGTCTCACTCTGTTGCTCAGGCTGGAGTGCAGTGGCACAATCATGGCTCACCACAGTGTCAAACTCCTGGGCTGAAGGGATCCACCCTCCTCCTCAGTCTCCTGAGTAGCTGGGACTACAGACATGTGCCACCACACCCAGCTATTTTTTATTTTAATTAATTAATTAGTTAATTTTTGTAGAGATGAGGTCTTTCTATGTTGCCTATGCTGATCTCCAACTCCAAGGTTCAAGGGATCCTCCTGCCTCAGCCTCTCAAAGTGCTGGGATTACAGGAGTGAGCCACCATGCCCAATCCTAAAAAAATAATTTAATCTGGCCCCATTCAAGGTCATTTTCTGTTGGAATCTTCAGTATATCCTTTTACATCTAATTTTTCTTGCCTAATACAGCAGAAGCCTCCTAACCCTTTACCTGTTTAGAAAAAAAAAGTGCAGTTCGCTGCCACATTCACTTAACCTTTTGCACTTAGATGTCCCCTTTGAGGTGACATTGTAAATCTAGCAAAGCTCTCGGATGTCATAAAGAAATTGCTGGTGATTATACAGGACAAACCTATGCAAGTGCACATTTTTCAAAATGTATGTTTCTTGAAGTTTTCCATTCAAAAACAATGAAAAACCTATGTCCCATTTGAAATTTGTCAAACTTCTGATAGATCAGTTTTGAAGTGGTTTCAGGAATCACCAGTGCGTCCTTCCACATCGTCTTGAACAACAGACTGGGCAATCAATTACATATTAATGTGGGAGGAAGAAAACGAGACTGCATTGTCTGCTCGAGTAGAAAAACACCAGGTGGAAGACGTCAAACAAATTACTATTGCATGACACGTATCAGTGAACCTGCAATGCGTTTTGGTGACTGTTTCACATGTTAGAAAAATATAAGATATAAAATTTTGATTTTTTTGTCATAAATAAGTTCCTCGATGTCCAAACTTCCATTATAAGCCAATTATCATTACAATAAAATAAACTGGTTCCAACGCTACACTATTTAAAATGAAGTGATTCGTTTTTCACAATTCGTAAAAAAGTGTGGTCGAGTTGCTGGTAGGTGATCCGCGATTTGTCTTCTAGTGCAAAGGGTTTTAATTTTTACATAAACATGCTCTTTGAGGTCGAAGCAAATCTGACTAGTTTTCAATGTGAAAATAAAATATTAAAAACTGTCGTTGGAGTTACTTCTAAACAAAATTTGTCTCTAATCCTAACGAGAATTACGAGAGAGAATTCTTTTCAGTCCCTCCCTCTCCCTGTCCCCCTCCCCCTCTCCTTGTCTCCCCCCCCCCCCGCCCCACCCCGAAATGGTCGGGTTAAACGGGGAAGGGTTAAACACTCCCTTTACTATTTGTGTGTTAAATTCTCCGGTGTCCCTTCTCCCAGAGAGCGGAAGAAGGCTCTGCCTGAGCCAAGGATGCCCTGGGATCCGGGAGCCGAGTCCCCGCCGAGGGAGCCCGCTGAGCGCCGCCTAGGCGCCACCTCCGAGGGGACGTCCCTCCCAGCACGCTGCGGCCTCTCACCCACAAGGAAGAGCTGCTTCAGCGCGGCGGCTGCCACCGAGGAGCCCAAGGTGGGGGGGAAGGTGCATAACTCCAGGGAGGGGCCGGTGGAGACGGCGGCCGCCCGCACCACCTTCTCGACAAACCCCAGCTCTGGGGTCCAGGAGCTCAGGGCCATCTTGCTGCTCCCGCCGGGCGCCTCGGAGGCCGGAGCCCGGGACGGCCGGTTGCCACAGCAACGACGCCGTGGCGCTTCCTGGCGCCCCCTCTTGGTGCGCCCTTGGGGTGAGTGTCCCTGGTTCCCCTCCTTGAGCCACGAGAACTCAGCGGTCCTGGAAGGATGACTCTGTCTTCACCCTCCTTTCCCCCTTTCCATGTCCAATTCTTTAGTCCAGTCTTGTGCGAATCAGAATAATGATCATTTTGAGCACACCTCTGGGCCAGGTACTGCCGGGGATGTTTATATACAGCAGTTCATTTAACACCGTGCCTGGTCCAAAACCGTCTCTCTCTGCTCTTTTATAACTTTCCCTTTATTCTATCACTAAACCTATTTTGCTTTGAATCACAGTGATCGTCCTTTGCTATTAAGATTAAAACTAATAATTTAAAGTATTGACACTGGATATGTGAATTACTATGTTCTATCTGAAGGACAATTTGGAAATTTGTATAAGGAGCCTCAGCATACAGTAATACTTCTAAGCCTTTGCCTATCTTCCCATCAAACTGAGAGCTCTTTCATGACAGGGACAGGATATTATTAATTTTTCTCCATACTCTAGCTCAGCATGGGGCTCAGTTTGAGTGTTATTGGTCCTCTTAGAGGTAATTTAACACCCTCCTTCTTAACTTTTCTTTAAAATGGCAAAATTGAAATCAGAGTGATAGTAACAATAACAATAGCTATCTATTGTTAAATGTTTATTTTGCTCCAGACACTGGCATGATCATGGTTACTGCTGCCTGGACCTGCTGGGGTCAGGTGATCCTTACGATCCTTCTGCCTCAGCTTTCCAAGTAGCTGGGACGGGTGCTACCATGCTTCGCTAATTTTTTGATTTATTGTAGAAATGAGGTCTCGTCACGTTGCCCAGGCTAGTCTTGAACACCTGGGCTCTGTCAATCCTTTCGCCTCGACCTCTTAAAGTGCTGGGATTACAGGCGTGAGCCACTCTGCCTGACCCCCAGACACTGTCCTAAATACTTTCAGTTCTCCATTTAGCCTTCATAATAATCCTTTGAGGTAGGAATTATTGCCCACTTTCAAATGAGGATACTGATTTATGCCTTTAACCACTGTGCTACGTACGTGGTCTTGGAGAGGACACAGCATATCAATAGCAGAACTGGAATCCAGGCCTCCTTCTCCAAAGAGAGTCATATCCTCATCTTGGACACCACTCCCTTTTTGGGGGGTAGATTGAACCTACTGATTTTCAGATCTATTCCTACCCTTCTGTGCTTTCCTCTGTGAGGGACGAGCAAGAAGCCTGGAAACTACACCACCAAAAGGAGACACTGGCGGGAGATGAGAAGGCTATGAAGCCATTTTATTTCTGTGCCCAGAAGTGGTAGTTTCAGGTCACAGTTGATTGCAGGTCTCAGTAGTTTTGGTGGCTCCAGAGGTGGCAGGAATGGGAGCCATTGCATCCAACAGTATCAAGGTGTCCAGCACTAACTGTGGTCATGAGGGTAAGTACAAAGATTGTGGTGGCTCTCTCATCTCCGGGGTCTTCATTATCAACTTTGGCTTTTGTAGCCCTTGTAACACATTCCCTAAAATGAATTTCTCTCTTCTGGGAATATCTAGACTGGACTGCCCCAAGTCAACTTTTGTGCTGTCACCAGAACACTCTTCCTACACATGACCCTGTTTGCATCACATTGCTCTCCATGTTAAGGTCCGAGTATCGCTCGGCTGTTCCACTTGATACCAGTAAATCAAAGGAGCAGGGAACTGGTAGAAAGAAGTTTATTTCTGAGTTTGAATCCAGGGAACAAAGCCAGACTCGAGGTCTTTCTAAAATGGTTCTGCTCCCCCTTCAGGCTTTTACGGTTTACTTTTATAAGTCCAGAATTGTTAGTACCTATACAGTAGCCAGCAAAGCATTGTATAGAACTTGAGTTTCAGCCACATTTATCAATGGTGACATTTTTTGGTCCAGGCTTCCTGGTGCCAGATATCAGAGGTATCTCATAGCTTTTATCAGTAGGGCCTGGCAGAAGCGTTAATCAAGCTTGTCATAGAGTAAAGGAAGTTTACAAGCCCTAAGACATCATGCATTATGGAAAAGTTATACAAATCACAAAACTTATGATTACACTGATGCAAAATTTATACAAATCACAAAACTTACGATTACACTGATACAAAAGTTATACAAATCACAAGGCTTACGATTACATTAATACTATATTATTCAAACTTATAACCACTCAGAAAAAGGGAGTAAACGGAGATTTGCATCTTTCAGTTGATTGGGCATAGACTATGGGAAGTCAAGGATCCCCTGAAGCTACTTTCTGGGAGTGCATAGGAGATAAAGGGAAGCACACCTTTTATTAGCACTCGGGAATATTATTCAGGAATGTACAGGAGCACTTGAGCCCTTGCCATGCCCTTCTCTAGGGGCTGTGACAATAGGGACAGACAGGTCTCTGTATCATCCACTGTCTATGAATGAAGGCTTATCCTTAACGGGGCATTTGGTGTCCTCCTTGCTTATTGGATTTGTTATAGATTTTCTGGACTTTTATATCTATTGCCCTTCTTGTCCCTGATACTTTCTTTTCCCTGAACATGATTTGTGAGAAATATCCAGCTTCTACCTTTTCTCATGGTTCCTTTTACATCCTTTTACAAAAGGATATCCTTTTCAAAGAATTAGAACTTTACTAATTCTAAAATGGAAACCTGGGCAAACAACATGAATAAGCATTTCATTAAAAAAATCCCCAAGAAACATATTGAAGATGTTTACTCTCATTAGCATTTAAAGAAAAAATGCATCATTTCCTCATTGTATTAAGATTGAAAATAATAATTCAAAGTATTGACACTGGGAATGTGAATTACTATATCCTATCTAAAGGACAATTTAGAAATTTGTATAAAGAACCTCTGCATACTTCTAAGAATTATTCTTTAAGAAATAATCACAGATGTGCCCAAGGACCTAGATGTGAACTTGTTTATTGCAGTTCTATTTTAAATAAGCAAAAATAACAAACAGCTCAAATGATCTATAGTATGACAGTGTTTTAAAATAATCCATGGGATATCCATGAGATTTGAAGATACTACACTGCTGGCTTTGGATGGAATAAGGGAACCATGAGACAAGGAATGCAGGTGGCTTCCAGAAACTAGAAAAGGCAAGAGCCTCTAGAAAGAATGCAGTCCAATTAACTTCTTGATTTTAGCCCAGTGAGATGCATTCCAAACTTCTGGTCTCCAAAATGGTAAAACAATAAACTTGTGTTATTTTTAACTCACTAATTTTGTAGTCATTTGTTATAGTAGCCTTAGGAAACTAATACAATGAGTAATGTTAACTTTTTTCTTAATAATATTTTTATAAATTTGTTAGGAAGCTGAAGCTGAAGGGTCACCTGAGCCCAGGAAGTTGAGGCTGCAATGAGCCATGACTGTGCCACTGCACTCTAGCTTGGATGACAGAGTGAGACTCTGACTCAAAATAATAATAATAATATTTTAATGTATTTGAATATTTAGTCATATGCACTTATACTTTAATTAGAAAAAAAGTAAAACTTTTTTATTTAAAAAACTTAGGATGATGTTTATCTTCCTAAAATATACGAATTTAAAATAGTTGAACATTAAAAAAAAGCTTTCTGATCCCAGTACCTACAGATGGTGCTCACTGGGCCAAACGCCACATCCTCTTCTCCTGTGCATCTTTTGGCTTTACAAACAGGTATATTCCTTTTTCAGTCAGTATGTTTAAGACAGACTTTTGCTCAGTAGCCAGGATGACATATAGAATCCCCCAGTCCCATGCTGACATTGATTTTTGGTTATTGTAAGCAAGTTTGTTTCTTGCTGCTGATAGAGCCAGGAAGAGAACCAACTGCCCTGTGGAGTTTGGCCGCTAACTAGCACAGGAACATATGTGCTCATGTATCCAGGCACGTTTGCAGTTGCTACTGCATATGAGGTCAACTCGGCATTTGATGATGACATTGCTCTTGCAGTTGCTTTTTTTTTTTTTTTTTTTGCATAAATCTAGTACCTCTAGGGAAGGACTAAACTTCTTGGGTGTGCTTCTGGACCTTGAGTTAGACTAAGCCAAGGCTCCACTCTTGGCAGATGGATCAAACATCTCTCATATAAAAAGTGGTTGCCTGGGCAACTTGGCGAGACCTCATCTCTACAATAAATCAAAAAAATCAGCCGGGCATGGTAGCGTGTGCCTGTAATTCCGGCTACTCGGAAGGCTGAGGTGGAAGGATCGCCGGAGTCCTGCTGGTCGTGGCTGCAGTGGCCGGGAGTGGCCACTGCACTCCAGTCTGGGCAACAGAGTGAGACTCCAACTCAAA
>CAUYQG010053190.1:0-16412 GCA_963574415.1 Tarsius wallacei
AAATTCACTATTTTGTTCTTTTTTATGGCTGGGTAGTATTCCATAGTATATATGTACCACATTTTTATAACCCAGTCCTCTTTTGATCAACAGCATGGTTGCTTCCAGGTTCTTGCTATGGTGAACAATGCTGCGATAAACATACGTGTGCAGGTATCTTTTTTATAGAGTGATTTGAGTTCTTCAGGGTATATTCCCAGTAGGGGGATTGCGGGGTCATATAGAAGGTCGATAGTTAGAGCTTTTAGGAATTGCCACACTGTTTTCCACAGAGGTTGCACTAATTTGCACTCCCCCCAACAGTGTAGAAGTGTTCCCTTTTCACCACACCCTCTTCAGCAACTGTTATTTTTTGAGTTATTGATAATTGCCATTCTAACTGGAGTTAGGTGGTGTCTCAATGTGGTTTTGATTTGCATCTCCTTGATTATACAGGTTGAACATTTCTTCATGTGTCTGTTGGCTGCTCAGATGTCTTCCTTTGAGAAGTGTCTGTTCATATATTTTGCCCACTTTACAATGGGGTTGTTTATTTTTTTCTTTTCGGCATGTTTGAGTTCCTTACAGATCCAAGATGTTAAGCCTTTGTGAGACCTGGAGTTGGCAAATACTTTTTCCCAGTCTGTGGGCTGTCTTCCTGCTCTCTTGATGGTTTCTTTGGCTTTGCAGAAGCTTGTCAGTTTTATTGGTAAAAATAAGATCGATAATAACCTGCACATTAAACAAGGTTGCTGTGAGATTCTCCAAGGAGACACTTTATACTAAAATCTGTCCATGGAAACGAACTACAAAAATCTGCAGGGGGAACTCCCTAGAGATGGACCCGGCATGATGGAAACTACAATGAGGGATACTGTCCCAGGCCCCACCCACACCTCCAAAATCAGAATCTGTATTTAAAAATGCCCTGGTGGTTCACATGCACATTACAGGATGCGAAACAATCTTTTAAATCTCTGTGGTGAATACAAGAAACTCAACTTACTTTTCATACTCAAGAATTTCTTGGGTAAAGTTTATGTACTAATTAAATTCTTCTGGATGCACTAGGATATACTCACCTCTGAGCAGAATTCAGAAGAAAAATGTAAACTAAAAATATAAATGACACATTGGGAATAAAAGTGTAACTTGCTGTCTCAAATTCAGGAGCATTCAATTAAGAGATTATAAAATTTGGAATCATAGAATCTGAATTTAAGGCCTAAATCTTTCCCTCACCTATTTAGGTAAATTGGTCAAGAGCTCTAAGTTCGGTAACCTCAAACATTAAATGAGAGTAATGACACCATTGCTCTTCAAGAATGTTAAGATTATCAGTGTTATTTTATTTAGAAGTTATTTTTAAGCTATATAGTAATGTACAAATGTTAATTGTTATTTTGCTGCTTCTATTTGGAAGTGTTTAACATCTAATTAGCTACAGTCTGTCTTGAATCACTGCCTCTTTCACAACCTGGTTATAGATGTCTATAAATAAAATGCTGCATGAAAATATTTTTTTCACAGACTACTATAACAAGAAAAGAAAGTGTGCCATTGCCACAGCAAACAGAACATGCTTATCCTGCAAAAGGTGCAAATGTTGAAATAGATTATGTTTATATCCAGTTTTACTGTTTGTTATCTCTGAAACAAATGTGGGGGCCAAATTAAGTGGCCATTCATTCCCATTGTATGATTAATCAATCATTTATTATAGATGCCACTTTGTGAGACGACAGAACAACATTGCTGTGTACCAGTTACTTCTCGCATCTTGAGGTTTGACTTCTGTTTGCTTTTTGCCTTTATCTTAAACATTTTCGTCTCTTTCTACGCCTTACCTTGAACGACACAGGTTGGAATGTGTGGGTTTACTTATACACAGATTTTTTTCAACTAAAGGAGGACCGAAACATACTGTATTCATGGGATGCAAAACCTGTGTGCGTGTGCATGTATGCGTGTGTGTGTGTGAACCCAGATTCCACAGGGCTGGTTTAGGGACTTGAGTGTATGCAGAGTTTGGCATACTCAAGGGTCCTGTAACCAATCTCCCATGCATAATGAGGGAAGACTGTACTTTTTATTTCTCCTTGTAAGCTGGCTTATACTGTTTTAGAAAGAGGAGAAAAATAAATAGGTTCTGAGGAACAAAAAAGTTCTATTTGAAATAAAGGTACATGATATATACCTATGTATACATAATACATACACATGTGTATAATTTATACATTGAAAGATTCTAAAATTCATTTTAGGGTGGAACCAAATTTAAGAATGTTGAGTTAAGTAATAATCACATGTAACAATCATACTTGGTATTGTTAAACAGACATCATTATTAAAAATTCAAGTTTTGAATATTGTCTCTTCAGAGACCAATGATGTTTTTGCTTTATTCCTATCATTTTTTTAAAAACACGGGGATAAAAACAACCATATGAAAATTTAATGGCTAAAATAAACAAATTTGGCCTCTAGAGATTTATTTGAAATGATTTATTTTCTCTGGCAAATATATTCCTGTACAAAGAAATTTCTAAATGCCTAGAGGTGGTAGCATTTAGGCAATTGATTAGAAACAGAGCACAAAGATTGATTACAGAGGTTTCAGACGTTGAAATAAATGGAGTCTCAGTTGCAAGCTGGCATTTGCATTAAAATGTAAGCAGAGTGAAGAGAGGCCTTTTATTGGTGATCCAGCCTAGGAAGCATGGTTTGGGCAGGTGGTGCTTCTCCAAGGCTCAGGTGGGTGTGAAGTGCTTCCCCAGGAGCCTCTGTTGGCCTTGTTCTCTTGACAGAGAAGAAACAGGTAAGTTATAGAATCAGAAGAACCAGCTTTGGGAATCTCCATTCTTTGTTCAGTTTCCTTCCATCCTTTCATGGTATCTCTTCTCTTCCACTTCCCCTTAAGGCTATCTCAAGAAGAAGTTAAAAAAAAAAATGCCATATCATTATTTACACCAATTAAACATGAATTCACTATCATAGGTCAGCTCCACCTATCTCAAAATTTATTTTAAATATTTTATTTTTACTTCTGTAAAGAAATAACTTGTTGCTAAGAAACTTCAGCTAATATGGAAAACAGTTTTTTAATAAAAAGGTCGATGATATTCTTAAGACTGTATTATACTTAAGCTCTGACATTGAACCTGTTTATTTATTTTCAGGCCTTTATAGAAAAAGGAAGCTGTCAGATAAAAAAAGATAAGTGACTGGCAGTCCTGTGACTTCTCTTTACTTCTGTTTCTTTTTCTGCCTTCCTGAAATGGTCTACCAACTCCACTCCTCCAAGCCTCCTCCTTGGATACATCATTTGAGAATCAGTTGTACCTATTAGCTCTCATCTACCTGGTACCTTTCCTTCTCTCCCTGTTAAGTAGCAATTGCACTATTTCCCAGCATGCTGTTTCTACTCCCTCAGATATGTCAGTTTCTAGGTTACTCGACATGACCACAGAGACCAGGTACAATAATTTAACTGTGTTAATATGTTTGTTATGTGTTTGAGGGGCGTGAGCAGAGATTGCATAGACTCTTGTGGATGAGTTTCTATGATCATCTAAGACTCAAAGATCATAGTAAAAGTAGGTTCGGGACAGGAGATCTCAAGATATTGAAGAATAAATATATAAAACCTTTGCCTTTTGACATCTAGTGGAGATAATTTTAGATATAAGATGGCAGTTATTATAACCAATATATCCTATGTAATCCATTTATAAATGTTGAAAGGTTAAAAAAATACAAGAGAAAAATAAAAGCTGCCTTGGCTAATAGAAAATAATGTTAACTACAACAGTCTAAAATAATTACTTACCTTTCTGGTCTAATTAGTATAAAGCATAATAATAATAATAACATAATCATTAAATATGTCAGATTCAGGAGGCTGGAAGTGTTTATTGTAATGACGCATTCAATATGCTTATCAATCCTCAAGTGTTGTTGAGATTTTAATAGAGTTGTATGTTCATGTATCCTGGTCATCTAATCTACCTGTAAAAACATGTAGATAACACTCATGAGAAACGGAAAAGAGCCAAGCTGTCTAGTGTAGGTTTGTGATATAATAACAAGTGAAATGCCAGTGTGAGAGCTTACATGAGGTCCAGAGTTCTTGCTGAAGCAGACAGAATAAAGTTGGAGACAGAATCTGTTTTAATGTGACAGCATTGATCTTGGGAGGAAGTTTTACTGCAAATGAAGACAGGGATCAGAGACTTAGGCTTGGGAAATGAATTTCATTTTAGGTCAGGGTGTAAAAAGTCTACTTGTATGAAAAGAGAGGGGTAACTGAGGGAGTAATTAAATTGGAATCAGAGTCCATGTAGCCATAAAGTCTGAATGGGACTAAGCCTAAGGTAATAAGACCCTGGTGAGTTGTATGTAGGACAGCACAAGGATTCTGGAAGGAAAAGGAGCCATGTTGCTTTGTGAGACAGATCCTAACTTCAGAACTCATGTAAAAAATATACCATTGGTGTTTCACAGCTCTAAAAGCCTGATAGTCACGCTAGGAAAGTAATCTGACACTTGTTTGATAAAGTGAAAAGTTGCTCAGCCTTAGACACTTTGATGAAGTTGAAATAGTTTTTAAGTAAATATACTCCGTATTATGTAGCACTGCTAGATTGCATTCTTCCAGTTAGATAGTTGAGCAGAAATGTGTTGTCCTCTTCTTCATTTTTTATTTTGTTCAGAAATGGGGTCTTGCTCTGCTGCCCGGGCTGGAAGACAATAGTGTGATCATATTCTCTTTTCTTTGGGGGTTTTGGGGACCATTAGTCATTGCTCTCAACTGATGCTGGAAACTGATATGAGTGAGAGGACAATGAAAATGGGTAATTATAAAGTAAAGGTGAAATATATCTAGAGAAGCAATTGTGCTTTAGAAAGTAAGCATTTTTTAACCATAAAAATGTTTCAGATCATTCTTAGGCTTTTAAAATTGTAAGCACAAACCACTTATAGATTTATAAATAGATTTCACGCCACACCCGTATGCCCATTAACCACTACACAATGTCTAACGTTGTCTAAACCATTTCTTACTCGTCAATAAACTCAGTTACACAAATGACATTAGTGTATCCATGGTAACCAATGTACATTAATGGGCCAATTTAAAAGACAAATAGCTTGAATCAAAGTGAAATTGAAAAGATTTAAAAACCAAAATGCCTGGCTATAAAGCCTGCAAAGTAGTGCCCAGTACTTTTTTGAAAAAGTCAAAGTAAATTCTTACAATTTAGGGGAAAATGGAAACAATAAAAATTAGGAAACTTGGGGCTAAAAGAATTTGATCAAGTTTTTAAACAGACTTTTTAGAGAAAATGAGATGCATATTTGAGGTGGATGAGTTTCACAGAAGTGGAAAACATTAAGAACTTGCCTCATGGTTGCTGAATAGCAACGTATCCATTCACTTTCTTACCAGAATCTGGACATAGTAATGTTGACTTTATCCACATGAGATATTAATGTACCATGGGAAACATTTTTAAAAAATCAAGCATATCAAGAATAAGAACAAAAGCTGACTGTGTCCTGTTGTAGTTGGTACTGAAAGTAATCATATTTTGGGAGTGAAAGAGATAGATACAAAAAGCTGAATAATCAAGTTTGTAGTAAAAATCTTTCCCACATTGATGTTGAGAAACCAGTAGTCCCACCACAAGTTCTTCAGAGTAACCCTACTCCCAACACTTCTGGTCAAGTGGAATGACTCGTCCACAGTTGAAGGATGCTTTTGCAGTTGAACATGATCGTGTCATCCTAATTTACATCCCCAGAGCCTACGAAGCACCATGTATGAAAGGATTCAGAACACATGACCACACATAAGAAGTAATCACATTATTCCCAACAATATTCAAGTTTCCCTGTCTAAATAACTGTTAATTTCCACAACATAGAAAACAGTGAAAAAACTTAACATAAAAATATGAAATTTCAATGGGAAACAAATCAGATCTCCACACACTGACTGATGGTAATGTCATTTTGTTTTTATTTTGGCAGCTAATACTTTCAGTCATAATAGTTATGAAATGAATATGCTTGGAAAAAGTGAAATTCCTCACACTTCATCAAAGGTAGATTGCCTAGGTATTTGCCTGAGTTTAAGAATCATTTGTACCCGGGACTGTTTTGAACACACAAACTATGGAAACACAGCAGGTCATGATTCTGGTAACTGGTTGCTGTAAACTGTTCTCTCTTACATAGTAAATGTTCTCCATACTTTAAATGTTTAAACACTTTCTGTAACCTTATTTCATATGCACAATGGTCTCTAACAACTTTTATTAGATAATACTTGTTATACTACTTTTCTTGGCCACCTGATTTGATTCCTTTTGAAAATTGTTTATTTTCTGTCAGTACAGAGCTTAAATTTTTAAAAAGAAGTTTAGAAATTTTGCTTTAGAATTTTTATGATTTTCTGAGCATTATGATTATGATATAAAACGAATAATGAATTTTCTTGATTCTTACCAGACCAAATATTTTAATATGTTTTTGGACAATTTTGGCCAGTGTGAATCTCTAAGTCTTCATTAAAATGAGAGTTTACCTTTATAAATCTTTTCAGAAGTATAATTTTGTATTTTTGTAAAATATGAAAATTTTCATGAGCTGCTAAATTGAATTATTCATAAGTTAAAATTCAGAATTAAATCATGTATTCTCCTATCACAGAAAGAAGCATTAGTAATAGAACACAAGTTTTAAAATAGTGCTTTAAGTATTTGTGAGATTTGTGTAAATGCTCTAAACATTTTATTTTTATAACATTCACATTAAAATTGGTTACAAAATTGATACTTCTGAAATATAAATATTGGACAACTTGCTTGAGCTTCATGACAACTTTAAAGATATGGAGAGACATCAGAAGACCTGTGTTATGGACAACTTTTCAATCTATTAGGAATGCTGAAATTCTGCCTTTTCCAATCTGGACTGAATATCCCCTGAACAATGATTGCAGAATAGACATTTAGAACAAACTAAGAGCTGCAATAATTTCAAGGGCATAAATCTTTATTTTTCATAATGTATACCCTTTTGCCAATTTAGTTAGTTTGAGTAGCTGTGCTCTCACAATTCATATACAAAAGCTAAACAAACATGGATTTGTTTATGCAGAATTGAAATCTTTGGGTGTTGCAATTACCAGTTTAAAATATAAAATAGTTTATACATAGTGTCTGTAAAGAAGTAGTAATTTTATACTACAGTATTTGTAGTTAATGTGTTTTATTATTTTCTTTTAAAAATCTTTTTATTTTTTCATTTATTTTTAATTTATTTTCTGTTAAGGATGTGAGGTACAATTCAGAATTAGGTATACAAGTGATTATCGTACAGGTAAAGTGTGGGCCTCCCTTTGGTCCCATTTTGCCTGGTTTAAGGTCACGTACCCTTAGTGATATTGTATGCCTCCTTCCCCGGAAGTTTCCTGCTACTGCCAATCCTTTCTTATAATATTATGATTAATGTTCAGGGTCTGCTTATGAGTGAGAACATATGTTGTTGTATTATTTTCTTTTGAAGAAAATACACAAACTGTTAAGTGCATAATGAGTGTTTTCTGAACTCATTAAAGTTTTAAAGTAAGTGTGCTGTCCTGCTTGGTTAGAATACCTGTTTATGGCTGTATATGAGATTTGACCATGCATTTTGCAAACAGTGTTGACAAAAAACATTGCTGCCTTGTCTCTCCAGAACCTCTGTTGGTGAATACTGGATTCTGCATTTGTTGAACTCATATGTTTTGCCTTTGGTTTACGACTGCTTTTATAAATAGCAAAAGTTTTAACTTACCTCGTTGTTATGTGTTTTACTTATTTATATAGGCATATTTAATCAAATGTCTGATATAGGCTTAACACTTAAACAAAGTTTAAAATAAATGGCAATCAACTTTGCACATATTAAATGTTAGTCTTTGTTGAGTACATAGGCAAATTTAGATAAAGGATATGAATATAGAGTTATAATAAATGTGGGTTTCAAGAACATTATTTTAATGAACTGTTTTCTTACTGGAGAAAGACTGAATTTTTAATACGTTATTCTCAACATTCGTTGGCAATTTTCTTCTTGAAGCACTTCTGTTAATGACACAGCATTATTTGACATTAAGCAAAGCATAGAATATTTGTTTGAATACACACATTTGTACCTATATAGTGTTTTTAAGTATTTGACTTACATAGCTTAAATGCCTCTGCAGCTACAGAGAAGTAAGTGAACATGAAACTGTGACTTTAACCAATGACAACTTTTCAGAGAAAAGGGTGGCATTGCTATACCAAAGGACTTGCTAAGTTGAATAAACATATATTTCCAGTTTGAGGATTAGCCAACTGTTGTTCATTTTCTGGCTTTTGTGCATTAACTACCAATCACAGTTATCTCTCACAGAAGTGACTAGTGACTAAAAGACATTATAGAGACCTCTCTGTGGCTTTGACATTGTTAGGCAGATGGTCTGGTGTAAATAGAGAGGATCAATTAGTCCCTTTTGATTTGCATATTTTTCTAATAAAGGTCGTTTTGTGTAACAATGAAGCATATTATACAGATAGAATATTCGATAAGAGGATTTATGTTGAGTTAAATTACTTTCTTTATTCTTCTTAATTGAATGAGTAAATCAGATGTAGCAAGGCTTTATGCCACAACTTCTTCCTGTGCTCTGGCCCACATATGGAATATATAAAAGTATACGGTTGTAACGTTCTTACACTTTATGCATGCATGAGATAAATGTAAATGGCTTAAACATCCCAATTAATAGGCAGAGATTATAAGAATGGATTAAAATGCAAGACATAATTATGTGCTTCTTACAAGAAACACATTTTTATTACACAACTCAAATTATTTAAAGTAAAAGAATAAAATTTTAGGCTATTATATACTGGATGTTTGTGTTCTCCCACAAAAGTTCATATATTTAAACCTATTCCCCAGAGGGATGATATCTGGAGGAGGGGTCTTTGGGAGGCAATTAGAGGGTTATGATTAGGTCATGAGGATGATATCCTAGTAATGGGATTCATACCTTTGAGAAAGGAGGAAAAAACATGTTTTTCTCTGCCATGTGAGGTTATAACAAGAAGATGGCTGCCTGCAAGCTAAGAAGAATGCCCTCATTAGACACCAAATCTGAAAGTACCTTGATCTTGGACTTCCTAGCCTCCAGAACTTTGAGAAATAAGAGTCTGTGGTTTAAGTCACCCAGTCTGTGGTATTGTTTTATAGCAGCCTGAACTGACTGAGATACATTGTAGCACTAATCAAAAGAAAGCTGAGTGGCTATATCAGTAAGAGAAATAACAGTAGTTTTTAAATAAAGGAATATTACCAGGGAAAAAGATGATCATTTAATAATGATAAAATGATTGATTTATTAGAAGCATATAACAGTTATAAATGTACACTGAAAATATAAATTCTAAATGAAAAGGTAAAACTGATAGCATTACAAGAAGAAATATAAAAATCCACACTTATAGCTACACATTTCAACACCCATCTCTCAGTAATTGATAGAATAGATAAACAATGGGAATATGAAGGATTTTAATGACTCTATTAACCATCTTGACCTAAGTAATATTTATAGAAACTCTACATGAAAACAGCAAGATGTGCACTGGGAACACTTACCAATATAGACCATATTCTAGACCATAAATTAATACTTAATAAATTTGAAATGGTTCAAGTAATATAGAACATACTTGCTGATGCACTGGGATTAAATTAGTCATCAATAACATAAAGATATTTCAATAATCTTGAAACGTTTGAACAACAACCACAGACATCAAAATAATCCATAGGTTAAAAGAATAATTCAAAAGGAATAAGCTATGTTAAACTAAAGTGAAAAGAATAAGCATTTGTGAGATGCAGCTAAAACACAATTTATTGGGGAATGTATAGTCATATGTGTGCATGTGTGTATTTCAAATTCATGCTCTTGGTTTTTACTGTAAAATATTAGAAAAAAAAGAGAAAATTAAACCTAAACGAAGGAGAAGAAATAAAATCATAACTGCCATGATACAAATGAATAACAGAAAATAGAACAAGGAAAAAATCAATAGGACTAAAAGTTAGTTCTTTGAAAAGGTCAATAAAATTGATAAAGCTAGACCAATTAGAGAGAAAAATAAAGAAGTCAGAAATTACTAGTATTGGAAATGGGAGCGGTAATTTCTCTATACATTCTAAAGATGTTAAAAAATAATAAAGGACTATTATGAACAGCTTTATGCCAATACTTTTGACAGCTTGTATAAAATGGATAAAATTATTTGAAAGACTATCAAAATTCTCTCACACGAAAAAATGAATAACATGAATATATCTATTAAAGTAATTTAACTTGTAGAAAAATATTGTCTCAAAAATTTTAGGCCAAGATATCTTAACTCATGAATTCTAGCAAACATTTAAGAAGTTATTCCAATTTTACACAAATTATTACAGGAAAACAAAGTGATAAAATAGTTACCAATGTGCTCTTTGAGGTCTTGTTCAAAAATTGGAGCATTCAAAATCGTTAAAGTGTCACTTCCAAATTAATATATGAATTCAGTGCAATACCAATCACAATCTCAAGCAGATTTCGAATGAATCAAGTTGATTCTAAAATCTATATGAAAATGCAAAATACCTAGGGTAGAAAAAAAGATTTTGAAAAAGAAAAACTGTATTTGAAGGCATGTGTTATCTGACTTTAAGATTTATTCCAAGCTACAATACATCAAAACAGACAGCATATTATTAGTGAAAATGTTTGCAAGTAGTTCAATGGAACGGTATAAAGTCCAGACATAGATCCACACATATGGTCAATTGATCTTTATAAAAGATGCAAATAAACTCAGTGAAGAAAGAATAGCCTTTCAAAATATGAAACAGACAATTAGATGTTCATATTTCCTTGAAGCAAATGCAAAATTAAATCTAAATGATCATAGATCTAACTGTAAAATCTAAGATTATGAAACATTTAGAAGAAAACATAGGAGAAAATCTTTGAATCTTAGATCAGACAAAGATTTCTGAGACAGGACACTAAAGTTATAATACATAATAGAAAAAATATAAATAGAAGATCATCAAAATTAAGAAGGTACATTCTTTGAAATTTACAATTAAAGAATGAAAATATGAGCTACACATTTGAAAGAAAATATTTGTAAAGTACATTTTTAAGTAAAAGACTTGTATTTTGAATATGCAAAGAACACTCAAACTCAACAAGAATCAACTACCCAATGCAAAAGTAGACCAAAAAAAAAAAAAATTGAATAGACACTTCTTCATGAAAGAAGATATACGGGTGGCAATTGAGCCTATAAAAATAAGGTCAACATTATTAGTCAAGAAGGAGGTGAAATTAAAACTACAGTGAGATACTATTGTACATCTACTAGAATACCTAAAATAAAAACGATCTTAACATATTACATTCTGGCAAGAATATAGAGAAACCAGAATCTTCATACTAAGCTGGTGGGAAGGTAAAATGGTATAACCACCTTGGAAAACTGTTTGGCAGTTATTTAAACTGCTAAATTTAGTTCTATCATCTGACCTAGCCACTCTACTGCTAGGCGTTTACCTAACAAATATGAAAACATTCATCCAAGTAAAAATGTAATATGAATGTTCAGAGCAGTGTACCTTATTTGTAATAACCACCAAGCAACGCAAATGTTAATCAACAGATAAATGAATAAGCACATATGATGCTATCAGAAGGTGGTCTGTGGCTGTTGGCTATAGATATTTTTGTATAGTATATTTATGAAGTTATTTCGATATTTAAAAAAATTAAATATTTACAGAGATTATAGGAAAAATTATACAGTGAAGATAGTAAAAAATTATCTGATGTGCAAAAAATGCGTGTCCTTTATTGAAGCCAGTCACCAAGGTCTTCAAATATAAAGGGAAACAGCAAGAAATAGGTCAAAATCCTTGAAATCTAAAAGAAGTTGTGTATTGGGGATCTTATAATTTACAAAATTTTCTGGAAACAAAAATCCTTTGAATGGAAAATCCTACTATGTAGTCTTTTTTAAAGAAAATTCAGCTTTCGTACATGATTTAAGTGATAGCTGAAATACCACGCTAAAATGCTAAAGTATTTATTGTGTTGAATTTAACAAAAATTTATTATCCTCAATTGTAACTCTGCTTTTGAGCTATGTTATTTTTTAAAAGTCTAAAAACTAGACTGCCTTTAGAAAACTTAAAATAGCAGAGGATTGACTGTGCAGTCATTAAAAGTGATGGTGTGGTTTCTTATAATACATATGAAATTCTTCATACTAATTCTCTGACGCATACCAATACAGTCATATGCAGTGTAACAACGTTTTAGTCAAGACAGATCACAGATAGAATAGTGATCCCATGAGATTATAATGGTCCTGAAAAGTCTCTGTTGCCTAGTGACACTTTAGCCATTATAATGTCATACGCATTGCTCATGTGGTTATGGTAATGCTAGTATAGACAAACTTACTGTCCGTCATCTGAGAGTCTAGCACAAACAATGTGTACAGTGTATAATACTTGATAATAAGTGACTATGTTATTGGCTTCTGTATTTATTATGCTATGCTTTTTATTATTATTTTGGAGTACATTCCTTCTACTTATTAAAAAATGTTAATTGTATGAGGTCTGACGTATAGGTTCGCAAACCATCCTTGAAAAAGTGTAACATACCTCACTGCTGATTATCACTATGGTCACCTTTGAAGTACTCCCCTTGGGAAGTTCTGCACTGATGCCAGCACCTAATCCACCTGTCAAAGCAATTTTGGGACTCTTTTCCTGGAGTGGCCATTAGATTTGTCATCATTAAAGTTGGACAATTAAGCTTGCGAACTTGCCACTGTGTGCTTACATTGGCAGCACTGTACAAATAATTGTATTGCATCACCCTTCCTACTCACCTGATCTGGTCCCCAGTGACTTATTTTTTAACACAAAGATGAAGGAAATATTAAGGAAGGCATGTGATGACATTCAGGTCATCGAGGGCAATATGACAACGGCTCTGATGGGCATTCCAGAAAAAGAGTTCCAAAATTGCTTTGACAGGTGGACTAGCTGCTGGCATCGGTGCATAGCTTTCCAAGGAGAGGACTTTAAAAGTGACTACACTCATACTCAGTAACAAGATATGTAACACTTTTTCTAGTATGAATTCCTGAACTTAATTGTCAGACCTCATATAACAGCATCAGAAAGGTCCTTCAGGGAGGATTCCAGAAGGATGAATTGTTATCATAGGAGGTTACAGCTCTGTGCATATCATTGTCGCTGAACGCCTTCCAGTGGGACATGATGTGGGAGGGGAGGACAGTCATGTTGATGATCCTGACCCTGTGTAGGCCTAGGATAATGTGTGTGTTTGTCTTAGTTTTTGTGTAAAATATTTAAACAGTAAAAAAATTATCTATGTTATTCTTAATATAGGAAAAAGCTTATAGGATGAGGCTATAAAGAAAGTGCTTTTCCACAGTTGTACAGAATGCTTGTGTTTTAAGTTAAATATCATTATACATGTTAAAAAATTAAAGTTTATAAAGTCAAAAAGTTATAGTAAGCTAAGAGTAATTTATTTTTGAAGAAGTAAAAATTTAAAAATGAATTTAGTGTAGCCTAAGTGTACAGTGTTTATGAAGTCTACGGCCGTATACAGGAACGTCCTAGACCCTGACATTCACTCACTGCTCACTCAGCTGGCTCACCCAGGACAATTTTCAGTCTTGCAAGATCCATTCATGGTAAGCATCCTGTATAGGTGTATCTTTTATTTATTTGTTTGTGTGTTTTAGAAATTGGGATTTATTTATGTATTTTCTGAGAAGACAGAAAAACTCCCACAGTGGGAGGGGACCTGAGGGGTTGCCCTCTTTTTTATATTTTATACCATATTTTTACTGAACTTTTTCAATGTATAGATATGTTTAGAGGCACAAATTCATACCATTGTGTTACAACTGCCTGCAGCATTCAGGACAGTCACACTCTGTATAGGTCTGAACCTAGGAACGATAGGCTATGCCACACAGTCCAGGTGTGTAGTGGGTGAGACCATCTAGGTTTGTGTAAGTCTCACAGAACAACGAGATCTCCTAACCATGCATTGATCAGACTGTATCCTCATCGGTAAGCAATGCATGACTTTACTTTTAGGCACATGACTTTAATCTAGATGTGGTGTTTCAGGGGAAATAAATGTCTCTGTTTCCCAAACAACTGTTAAAAATTAGGAAATAGCTTTACTTCCACGTTTAAATTTCTAGAGGCGAAATAGATGATGAATGTAATAAAATACAACAAATTCACTTCACACGCTATTCTGCCAGATGAAGTTAATAATTTCTATTCTGAGAAGTGACAAAAACTTTAATTCAGAATGTAATTGTAGGCATGTTCTTTGGGATTTCTATTTAAAGAAATCATCTTTTACCACAATGTACCTCATGGGGTTGCCGAAGCTGGATAATGCATACTCTGTGTTAGCCAAATAATGACTATTTCAGAATTGCAAGTCTCCATGTAAACAGAGAAATCATCCATGACAAACCAGCATTTATATCTCACTTCCAAGAGAAAAATTACCTTTGGGAACTGAACCAATATTGACATTCTTAATAATACATTACACATACGCTTTAATAGCATAATCCTTCTTTTAAAAACCTTATCAAAGTCAGTTGTGTTTTCAAGGCCCCTGTAATCACTATCTAATGCAGAATGTGATGGAAATAGGTAGAATATAAATATGTTTTGTATTTATGATTTATGTTTTTTCTTTACACATTTTTATCTTGGCTTATCTTATACTCTAAGCCACTAATACCTAAATGTGTTGATATTTATATGATAGATTTAATATATCAAATATATAAACTTTATTTGAGAAACGTAAGCACTTTATTAACACAAAGTATGAACTCTCATGCTGACCACATGGAGTTCTAAATGCTGGTTACCAGTAATAACTTTTGGTAAGCTAAATTTGTGCAAGCTTCTTCTATAGAAATCTTATAATAGAAAGATCAACAGAATGATTTCAAATATTATTCACCACAGTAAACACATAAATGGGTAATATTTCTCATTTCTCATACACTTATATTTCTCTGGTGCTGAAGGCATAAAATGCCAGGAAAGCAATTAGATGCCAAAATATCTACTTTAATTCATAGTCGTTCTTGTTCACACTCACTATTAGTATGATTTTGCAAATTATTTTTATAGGAATTAACTCTGACTTGAGACTCTATTTCATGTCATGAAAAACATCTCCATAGACTTTCATATTACAAGGTAAATTCATTAGTTTAATTGATCCTATTTTAAAATTCACAGACTGCATTTCAAACCACTTAAAAATATAAAATATAATCAACAATTTAAAAACAGTATCTGTGGTCATTATTGACTCTATTCCAGAAAATGCAGTGTTATCGCATCACCCCAGTATGAAATGTGTATTACATGCACAAAACAATAGATTCTCTACTTTTCAGGTATTCACGTATCATAAAATTTATCCAGAAAGATCCAATAAGTAATATGGTTATAACCTCAACTGAATAAACGATTATAGTGCACGATGTTTAAGGTCCTTTGCTAATATATGTAGATATAAACATGTATCTAATACACACATAATCACACTGAACTGCCTATGGATATGTGGGTCTGCAACTGACTGCATTTAGGAAGGATGTCCTATACGGTTATATTTCTGTGTTTTTACTGTACCTTTTCTATGTATACACATGTTAGATACACAAATGCCCTTGAGTTATAGCTGCCTACAGCGCCTAGCAGTCACGTGTTTCGCGGGTGTGTAGCCCAGAATGAAAAGGTTCTCTAACACAGCCTAGTGTGTAGTAGGCTGCAACCGCTAGGTGTGTGGATGTACACTCTGATGTTCGCACGTCCACACAATCGCGTAGGGACGCCTTTTTCAGAATGTACCCCCCTGGCAAAGTGACAGTGACTGCTATCCCACGTTCGCCCCCGAATGAATATAGCAACTAGCCCTCACGGCAAAGCTTGGACAGTGAAACATGTTTACACAGCCACCCAAAAACAGAAAGTGGAGGGTGGGACAAGCCTTTTATTTTTTTATAGTGAATTCTTTTTTTTTTCTCTTTTAATTTTTATTTTAAAATTGTGGGGTACAATTCAGGGCTAGGTATACAAATATTCACTGTGCAAGTACCTTTATTGATGAGGTGTGCCCCCTCCCCCTTCCCCAGGCAGATATCGACTATTGTCAATCCCACCCACTACTGGGGAGAGGAGAACCTATTCAGTAAATGGTGCTGGGAAAACTGGTTGACCACATG
>CAUYQG010053191.1:0-62207 GCA_963574415.1 Tarsius wallacei
ACATACGAGCAGCCAACAGATACATTAGCCTCACTAATCATCAGATAAATGCAAATCAAAACCCAATTTGGATTCCACCCAACTCCAGTAAGGATGGCCATCATTAACAAATCAAAAAACAACAGATGCTGGTGCGGATGCAGAAAAAAGGGAATGCTTCTCCACCATTGGTGGGACTTCAAGCTAGTTCAACCTCTATAGGAAATAGTATGATGATTTCTAAAGGAATAGCCTCAAGCCATACAAAGTAGAGATGGAGTTGAATATGTCAACAAAGACATGATAAAGTGTGATGAATATACAGTAATAATAAGAATCAAGAGTATAAAGGAAATACTGAGGAATATTTATTTGAGAATGCTAGAAAAGTTTGCATATATATAGGAGAATATATTTATCTAAGGTCAGGACGATACATAAATTTTCTCAGTGGAACAGGATTATCAGGCAAAGAGGAGAAATGGACATTTTAGGAAAGGGAACAACATACACCAATGGTATGGGTTCGGACTCACAACATGAAGTTGCTAGCTCTTTCTGTTGCTATGGAATGGCTGACAAGAGTGGGTCTGGGGACAGATGAGGTCTGCTTAGGGAAAACGCTGTAAAGGGACTTTTACTACATGATAAACAACATGCCATATAGGCAGTGGGGGCCAGCCAGGATTTTAAAATAATGCAACATTAATATTATACTTGAATTTTAGAAAGAACTTTGTGAAGGCATCCAGGTAATAGATAAGGCAGGTGTGAGATTAGAAGCAAAGTGATAATAATAATGGGAGTTAACCTTTAGAAAGTGTTTACTGATATTAAGCCAATCAATACTTATGACAATACTATGAAGTTGGTATTTGTTTCTCATTTTGCATTTGAGGACACTGAGATATAAAGAAGATAAATAATGTAAGTAATGTACCCAAGGCTGACCACACTTCCAAAAGCTTCTGAAGGGTGGGCTGGGGTTCAAATCCAAGCAGTCTGATGTAGGCTCTGTGCCTTTCAGTGGCTTTCTTTGAACTGATACTCTTGTGTGTTTTTGCAACAGGCCAGCACGCTTCCTGCACTGGCCGGCTGGGGGCTGAGTTCCTGAGGCAGGGTTGTGCATGTCTATGCCCTGTGGAAACATGCAACAGAGAGTTGGATCTAAAGCTCAGGGGAAACTTGGTGTTTGAGAGAGACATATGCACATCTGCAGAGCAACTAGGAACAGGTCTAAGGAGAGACTCTTCGACATCACCTCTTTGCGTAGCTGTTTGTCTTAATCTTTGAAAATAAAGATTGTATATTGTAGGCCCCAGTCAAAGGTAAGTGACCCACACCTGAGCCTGAACTGACTCACCTAAAGTAGACATCAGGTCCAGGCTGGGCAAAAGTGATTCTGATTTTTACAACATTTAGAGAAGAAGACTGAGAGCCACATTTATGACGAAGCCCTTGAGAGGTGGAACTAGAAAGTCCCGAATTCCTAGAGCATCTTTCCCATGCTAAGCCTTGTTGACCAATTTGCCCTTTTATTCTAAGAGATAGCGTAGAATTATTTCAAGAATAGTGACTAATCCCAGAAAGATGCAAAAAGAGGCTCCAGCGAACAAAAGTGGGGAAGAAAAATAGGAAAGCTAGGGGTATGTGACGTTTAGAAAAGGGAGTCTCCCAGGAAGGGACCATGGGGATAAGCCCAGTATGCTCAACAAGATAAGGACAAAACAGAAGGGGAGCTTTTTTGCCCTCAGTGAGAAGCAGTTTACTGGTCTGCTGAGAGGCTTGAAGAACACTGAATGGAAACACTTCTGGTTAAGGATGATGGAAAAGACCTCTGTTCCACTTTGAAACAAATGAATGATGATAATGAGGAAAGAAAATAACTACCAATCTATTCTAATAAAAAATAGTCTTCAAATATGAAAATAAAACAAAGACAGTTTCAGACACCTCTCAAAAAATATCTGAGGAAATTCGTTGCCAATAGAACTACGTTAATATATATAAATATATTTTATATAAATTTAAATATATATAATGTAGAAATGATAATGAATGTATTTGTGAAATAATAAAATAAAATATACTGACTATATCTAGTTATATATAAAAACTAATATATAAAAACCAATATATATTTAAATATATTATATATAAACTTAAATATATAAATATACATAATAAAATATATATGTGAAATAATAAAATTATAATGAAAACTACAAGATGCACTGATTTAGCTTAGATGTTCTCACTCTCAACTGGGAGAAATTTTGCCCACAAAGGACACATAGTAATATCTGGAGACATTTTTGTTTGTTACAATTAGGTGTGTTTGTGTGTGTTCTTGGCATCCAGTGGGTGGAGACCAGGGATGCTGCTCAGCATCCTAGAGTGTGCAGGTCAGCCCCTCATGACAAATAATTATCCAGCCCCAAATGTTGATACTACTGAGGTTGAGAAACTCTGGTGTAAAGTTTATACTAAACAGAAAGGTAGTTAAAGAAAATCCTTACATTATAAGTCTATTGCTTAATACTGTGAATGTTGTATTTATTTTGCCCAGTTTGAAGATTCACTATTTATTATTGAAGATCTGTATCCAGTCCTTTAGAAATATTATCGCAAGATGATCCTGGGAGTTTGTATCTATTACAATCTCTGTTTCACAAAGGGAAGATACTGAAAGGCAGAGACCAAAGAATTTGCATAGGAGGCACAGTCCTCCTTGCTACAACTTAGATGTCAATACCAGCCTGATTCTAAACTAAAATTCTTTACCTTTTCTAGCCTCCAAACTACGTATATCATATTTTATGATCTCAGTGTCTGAGTGGGCAATTATGATAAAGTAATAACTTAAAAATTATTGATGGCAAGGGTAAAAAGTTTTTTTGATACTCAACAAACAACGAACATGTGCACCTAGTTCTCTGAAGACAGGAAAGGGCTTAGATTTCTTTTCAGTACTGTTTTTGTGCATAATGCCAGGAAACAGTAATTCACTTAGCAATATCCTACTATGTGAGAGAGATGATCCAATTATCCTACTGATCTTCACTGGCTTCTTAACGTATCAATGACTCAGGTACATGTCTACCTGTAGGATTATTTGCAAATGAATACTCTTCTTAGCACTGTCCCTCCATATATGAAGAGTATTAAAAATATTAACATGTTGAAAATAAATTGCTCAGAAAGGAATACCACCTGATCTCTCATAATTTGTAATGGTAGCTACTACTTATTTGTAAGAGAAGAACAAGAACCTGGTTGAATGCAAATCCATTCCTTCACATAAGTTCCTTTTGAGCAGATAGGTTATTGCAATGTTGTGAGTACCTTCTCTATGTGACACTTTCCAGAAAGACCACAAGAAAAGCATTCCTATTAATAAGCTCTGCCTGGACACTAGAAGAATCCCATTAACCATCTTTTATATCCAACAGTTGTCTGTGTCCAGCGAAACACACATTGCTAAGAAAACAAAGAACAAAGCGAGCCCCTGGCCTTGACATTCCCTGGAACTCAAAACCAACCTTTCATATGATTGTAGTCTCTGAGGAGGGAATGGGCATTCAGAGGTCCAGGAGCAGTGGGAAGAATTGATGAGAAGGGAATGAGCTTTGGTTTCTGACTCTGTGAACCATCGCAAATTCCATCAGATAAAAGAATATTTTCCAGCTGGTTCAAGTCAGCCACTATTGAAAATCCTGGAGGTTAAAAAAAAAAAGTGTCTTTTTGTTTTGTTTTTGTCCAAAGGGATGCTTTTTTTTTTTTTTTAGCCCCTTGTGGATTCAGAAGAGGAAACGTTGAGTTCATGCCTTAGTTACATCCATAGGTCCTGTACACTTGACCTAGGAGTGACACAGGGCTTCCCCTGAGGTCTTACATGTGTTTATCTTAATCTCTTGACTGTTGGTTCATCTTGTCCAAAAGTGGCCAGTGAGTGTTGAAAGGCAGTTTCTGGGTCTTCTTTATGTTCCCTAACACGGTAGATAAAGCCTATCAACTTTCCTTGCTCTCGTTTTTCCTGGTGTCAAATTTTATTCATGTTATCATATATTATGAAATCCTAAGAAGCAAGTAATTCATGAGCTGCAAAAAAGTGA
Organism: Tarsius wallacei; assembly: GCA_963574415.1. Lineage (NCBI taxonomy): Eukaryota > Metazoa > Chordata > Mammalia > Primates > Tarsiidae > Tarsius > Tarsius wallacei. The sequence goes on from CAUYQG010053191.1 coordinate 4,095, forward strand.
TTCTGAACAGAAACTTCCACAGATGCAATTTAAAAACAGTCTAACTTTGTCATTTACTTTTGTAGGAAGTTAGTTTGAGAAATGTTTAAAAGCTAGGGGGGAAATAATGACTGCTATGCTAATTTCCCTAATTTAGGTCAGTGTGACTGTAAATACACAGGAAAATCCTCCAGTGTTTAAATCTACACTGGAAGTATTATAGTGGTGTTAAGTGAGGACATGGCATGATTTACTCCAGTCAGATATAGGCTGTAGAAAGGACAGTTTAGTCCTAATATTAGGTTCTCACAGAGGTTTTTCATTCCTTGACATTTTATTTATATGGCCAGCGTGTGGCGCTGTTTCCTGTTAAAAGCTGCTTTTGTAATTTTCAGAGACTTCCTCCTCTTTTGATATTTACATGGATCAATGTAAATTTCAATGGGCTTGATAACATCAGAGAAGAAAAACCCACTTAAGACTTTTAACAGAATAACATTTCAGTAATTCTAAAGATCACCTGTAGATTTCTTTTCATGTTTAAGAATAATAAATAAAAACATGATTGTTTATTTGAGCTTTGTTGTAAAAAAGGCTAAAAAAGTCTCCTTTTACAAAATTTTAAGTACAAATTTTACTGAAAAATACATTATGCATTTCACATGAAAAGTGGGCTACTCAGAAGTGAGAAATGCAGTTTTTAGTTAAAGTTATCTCATTTAAGATTTTGTTAAATTTATATGTTTATTTTAACTTATTTATGCTTTTCCAAATGCTTGTTTGAGGGCAAGCCAGTTATATTTTGGGCATGTCGAGAACTAGAAATGCATGAGATTACATTTTATATTTAAAATAGCCCCCACATTTGACTCTTAAATAGTATTTCTTTTATAACCATTTGTATGTTTTTCAGTACCTATAGCTTATATATAAAATCAGATACGAGAGCTGTGACTCTCTCTGGTTGCTTTTATTGTAATGTTGCTAACATTAAAATAAGGGTGACACTAGTTAACTGCCTAGTCACCGGGACAAGCATTTCATTTTTCTGGCATCAACCATCCTTTGAGACCATTGAGTTTCAAACACCCAATGTCCTTGCCGGGACCAGCAGCTGTTCTGCTGAGTAAGACACTAAAATCAACAGAGGCCATCACATGTGCTAGATAAACAGATTCCCAGGTGGGATTCTTCAATGGAAAACGCACCCACAGTAGAACATCATCATGTGCCAGATAACTGGCACTTGGTACATGAAAATACACATTCTGATAACTTTTACTTTTTAGCAATTATTTTAATTTCAGTAGTAATTATATCCAGAAATAAACCCTCGGTGATGGCTTAATCTAAAATAGGTTGTTAGCATGACTGCAGAATAGAAAACAAATTCAGTGCTGACTGATGGGGAAATTGGGGGAGGGAAGAGAGAGGGCAGGGAGAAAAATTCTTGAAAAGTGGTAGTAGTTTGAAATCACAGTACTAGGCAAGTTTTCATACATTTCACAAGAAAACTTTAAAAAGTCATTAAAATATTCCTCAATGCACAAAAATAATAGGAGATATGATTCTGATACTTCATAAAATCTTAGTAAAAATCAAGGTGATTAATAATATAATACTTCAGGCCAGCCTCGATGGCTCAGCCTGTAATTCCAGCACTTTGGGAGATCGAGGCGAGTGGATTGCCTGAGCCCGTGGGTTCGAGACCAGCCTGGACGACTTGGCGAGACCTTGTCTCTACAATTAAAAAAAAAAAATCATTAGCAGGGCATGGTTGCGCATGCCTCTAGTTCTGGCTACTTGAAAGGCTGAGGCAGAAGGATCCCTGAATCCAGCAGGGGTGGCCGTGAGTGTACCACAGCTCTCCAGCCTGGGCGATGGAGTGAGACTCCCACTCAATTAAAAAAAAAATATATATATATATACATATATATATAATACTTCAAACTGCATAGACTGCAACTAAAATTTTATAATCTCGTTAAAGGAGAAAAATGCATCATACACTTACATTATCACCTAATAGGGTATCTAGCCTTGCAAGACAAGAAAGGAAAGCAGAAGATTGTAAATGGATGTGGTGGTCTTTTATGAAAACTAGAGCACATATTCAAATACTCTGCGCAAAAAAACAATCATTGTCATTTGTAAAATCATTAAATTGGCCGTCAGGGACCAGATGAATACAGTACCACAGAGGTACACCTCATTCTTGCCTGAAACCATATTGCAAAAGATGCAAATCTGACATTGTTTCCTGCGCTACCTATTTCACCACTTTTTTGTCTTAAGTATTTTTTCATTCTTGGTATTTTTTGGATCATGCAATGTAAAGCTGAGCAGAAGGGAATCAAGTCTGGAGGAGGAGGAAAGCTTTTAGAGAAGAGATTTAGCAGAGTTGAGCTAGTAAATTCTGAGAACTTAGCCTGGAATGTGGAAGTATGGGTGTGGGCCAGTACTCTTGCAGGGTATTCTTCTTGATTTTTCCACTTTTGCTTTTCCTGAAGTGAAGTGCAGTTTCCTAGAGAAGATGATGCAATTGCACCATCAATTGGAAGGAATGGAAAGAAAATATACCTTATCAGTGACTTCCCTCCCCTCACTTTGGTTATTGCCTTCATAACCAAAGGGGGAGCATTCTGTTTGTGAATCATCAATCCTGTCAAATTTAAGTATTTGTTCTCCAATCTTTGAGAGTGCTCTCATTTTGCTTTTTTAGGGGGGGCATATCAGAAAAAGATTATACTTGCTACCTTCGTACTTTATCCTCGTCAAATGTAGCTGGAAGATTTTTAAAAAGGCAAGTTGCTAGCCTGAAAAAAACAATGAGTCTAAGAGAGTTTTGGCTAAATGTATTGGAAAAAAAATATGTCAATGTGATTATTAAGAAATACGTGGGGGCAACCCCTTTGGTTTCCTCCCACTGTGGGAGCTTTTCTGTCCTCTCAATAAATCCTGCTTTAAAAAAAAATAGGTTGGTATGTCTAATCCATATCAACATAAACTACTAAAAAAGATACTTTACACAAAATTAAGTCATAGATGCTATTCAAATCAACATTTCTATTTCATCTTTAATAGATATATACTTTATTTTTTTTGAATCAGAGTCTCACTCTGTCACCCAGGCTGGAGTGCAGTGGCACACTCACGGCCACTGCAGTCTCGACCTGCTGGGCTCAGGTGATCCTTTCACCTCAACCTTCCAAGTAGCTGGAACTACAGGCATGTGCCACCACGCATGGTGAATTTTTCTTGATTGTAGAGATGTGGTCTCACCAAGTTGCCCAGGCTGGTCTCGAACCCACAGGCTCAGGCAATCTTCTTACTTCTGTCTCCCAAAGTACTGGGATTATAGGCGTGAGCCACTGTGCTCGGCCGGATATGTACTTTTAAAGTCAGTTACTTCTCAAACTGTAGTCCTTGGTTGACCTGCTGTGGAATCACCCAGGGTGTTCTTTAAAAGTTGAGCTCAGACACACTGACCCAGAATCTCTGAATTTCTGAGTCTATCTTTAGTAAACATCCCAGGTATTTCTTATTTTCTGCTGGAAAAAAAGAAAAAATAAATAAACCACAATAACCTAAACAAAATGCAAGAAAGAGGATAACTAACCTTTAGAAACTGTGAACAAGGGTCTTATTTTGTGTAATTCTTCTACAACCTGATCAAGACAGCCACACATTTTGGTTTGTCCTTGTTCACATAAATACAAATAAGAAACCATTAAGGCACTTTTAAACTCTCTTTGTAACATGTGTGTTTCGTCTATTTAAATCAAACCAAAATCAATGTAAAGTTCATTTCTTCTCTAGACAAATTCAGATCATAGGGTTCAAGGAGATTTGGAGAAAGATACACTAAGTGCTTTCTTACTAACTGCACGCAGAGGTTCCTGCCCATCCATTTATCCATCATTCCTTCAATGTACTCTTAGGGTTCTCCTCCCAAGTGGATGACTTTCATAAACTTAGGGTGTGACTCACCCAGTTATGTCAAAAGTTAGAGAAGGTCCATGTTTCAACTTGCACAGTGAGCTGCATCATAAATTGGGCATATGTGGGTAGAATAAAAAACTGGAATTTGACTGTTATTCTGACTTTACTAGAATGTTTTCCTTTAAAAGGTACTTTAAACTGCAATTAAAATAAATAACATGAGAAAGGCCTGCATAATCACAGAGGATGTCTGTGATCATTCTGAAGGAAGAAAGCAATATAACCGCAAGTATTATTTTAACATATGCATAATAAGGTGGCTCTATGTTTAAGTCCCAGCTTTCTGTTCAACTGACTAGTTGTTCTCTTTTGTGGCTTATTATAAAATGCATTTATTCATGGAAATGAATATACTATGGAACCCATATAAGTAGCACACACATTGCGTTAAAAAATACAGTGATCCCTTTGAACAGTCAAAAGTTGTTTTTAAAAGCTCAGCATGCTTGTCCTTGTGATTTCACTTTCTAGAATATAAATTTCATGATATGACATGCAAAATTATAAATCAAAGTTACCATAAGAAAATGTAGGTGTGCATAATATCCTTGCCTTCACCAAGACCATATATTTGCTTAACTTTAAAACTCAAAACAAACAGTAGGGAAAGATCCCCTACAGCTTTTGGAAATTTTTTAGTAATTCACAAATGAAAGTGACAACATTTAGAAGACAATCCCTGTATTGAGACATCATTTTCCATTCACTGACACATGGCTTTACGCATTCCTGCTTGGGATCACTCTGGTTGGCCCCTTTACTCTTAGTCAATACTAATTATGTTTAGCACACTTAAAAAAGATTTCCATTTGCAATTCTGAGCACCTTTTAAACCAACCACTGAGCTCATGCCTAAATTTTTAGGTTTTCAGCAGAAGTATAGGATTGTCATTGCTAAAACATACAGGTAGGGCTGGCTACATACTACGCAAGCCCTCATGAAAAATGAAAATTCAGGAAACCTTATTCAAAAATTATAAAAAGTCTCAAGATGGTGATGGTAAAATATTTATCCAAGTGTGGATCTTTTTAAGAGTGGGACTCTGTACAGTTGTATGGGTTCCATGCTCATGAAACTGACTCTGACTATAGAATCTTTTGAACAAGACAACTCTGATTTTCTAATTTGCTGGGAAACACACCAAAGCCAATTAGTTCTATTGGCCTTGCCGATTTAAACTATGTGAAGAAATATACATGTGAGATGATGTACTGGAAAAAGAATCATGGATATAATAGGATAGTTGTAGATGGTTGTCACTGTAATTTGTTAACAGGAGGATCTCAAAATCACAGGGTGTAAAATGTGTAAAGAATAGAGGAAATGGTTGGAAATTGAGGGAAGAAAGCATTACAGCCTCTATGCAAAGAGGAATCAAGCTTTTTGATGTATCTTTGAGCAGGTTTACTGCATCTAGACACACTGGTTTTGGTTCACTGTGTGCTTCCTGCAACACTATGTTTCAGAAGTGTAAGTGCAATTCTGCTAGAGAATGTGGAGATGTTGGAGCACAGGAGTATGAGTCAGTTGTTTCACATGCAAATAAAAGTGTGCACGAAGTCTTTTTTCTCTTGAATCTCCTGCTGGCAAGGAGGCTGTCACTTCCTGATGGAGCTCAGGGGAGTATAAAGCTTTGTTACAGGTTGTGTATTACCAATGCTTTCTGTCTCTTTCTCTGGCAAGATCCTGGCTGGAGAGGGAGAACTTGAGTGGTGAAAGAGCATGAGAAAGATGACAAGAGACGATGGAGCAGCAATTTCAAAGCTAAAAAGGCCCAGTCAAGAGGCGCAGGGCAAATCCTAGGGGAAGAAATAGTTTAAGAAATACTTCTATTTTGAATAACTCACTCTGGTCATGTAATGCTTAAAAACAGATATCTGAAGAAATAAGGCGTACAGATCTAAATGTCGCTAAGCTATGTACTCAGATTGTTTTCTGGGTAATAATGAGGGGCGGGAGGGAGGGAATAAGCGAGGAAGGAAGGCAGGAAGAAGAGAGGAAGGGATGAAGGAATGAAAGAAGGAATGGGGAGGGAGGGATGAGGGATGAGGAAGGGAAAAAAGGAGGAAGAGAAGGAAGATCGTGTCTCAGAGGCACTGTGGGTCGAATGTGTACATCCCTCTCCAAGTCTCACTTCAGTTTTCTTACCTTTTCCCCTCTACTTGGGCAAAGGGACATTCAAACATGTGGAAGTACAAGAAAATCCTGGACCCAGAATAGAAAGTGAGGAGAAAGCAGACAAGTTAGGGGCGCTGGGTCGTTCCTTGGGCAGTTCTGGTGTCCCTGGGGTCCGATGCCCCTTTTCCTCTTCCTGAAGACTGCACCTTTCCTCGCAGGCCAGGGCCTGCTCACACCTGACGTTTACCTGGGTGGAGTGGAGGGGAAGGAGGGAGGAGGAAGGTTCAGCGCGGACTGTGGGGAAGCCTGCGTGGGAGCTCCACCACCCGGAGACCCGCGCAGCGCTGGGAACAGCTCCGCGTAGCTCTCCCACGGAGCGCGGGGGCTGGCAGCCCCGTAGACCTGCCCTCGGGCCCTCTGCCCGGCCCCCCTGTCACTCATATTGCTTCCAGCCAATGGCGCAGCCGTCTGTCACCCTCACCCCACCCCTCGAGAGAGAGCGGGGAGGGAGGTCGGCTGGGAGGGCCGGCGGCCGGAGTTGAATGATTGAACTTTCCGGCGGAGTTGAGGCGGCCGCGAAGTCCCCGGCAGTGCGGCACCGGCGCGGAGCTGGGAGCCTTGGCCAGCGCCCGGCGTCCGCGGTCCCGACCCGCAGCCATGGTGCCCGGGGTGACCGGTGCAGCTCTGACCCTCTGCCTCTGGTTGGCGGCCTCCGGGGGCTGCGTGGCGGCTAGCCCCGGCGCGGCTGCTGCGCGGCGGCTGGACGAGTCGCTGTCTGCCGGGAGCGTCCAGCGCGCTCGCTGCGCCTCCAGGTGCCTCAGCCTGCAGATCACGCGCATCTCCGCCTTCTTCCAGCACTTCCAGGTACGGGGAGCCCCCGCCCGCCCGGGGTCCTGCCTGGCGCTGCGGCTGCGGCGGGAGGCGCATCGCGGGCGCGCCTCCCAGCTCTGCGCCCGAAGTTCTCGCTCAGCTCCGCGGGCCGATTGTGGCTCTCCCTTGGCATGAATTTTGCAATCGGGGCGCTCGGACCCTCCTTCCCAGCCTCCTCCTGGCTCGCGAAACGAAAAAGAAGCCTGTTATGCAGCATCTTTCCCCAGCTCCCTCCTTCCCAGTGGAAAACGAAAGGCGATTTCCTTGGGGAGGGCGAGCAGTTTTGTACATTTCGAGGGTGGGTGTGTGTTTGCCGGGACTTGTGGGCGCGAGACTCCGGGAGGGTGGCGAGTCCCGCCAACTCCCGGGCGCTGCGGTGCCCTCGGAGCCTCGGCACTGGGAGCGAGTCCAGGAGGCGCGCCCGGCTTCGCCCGGGGATTTGCGCGACGTGCCTCAGCCCCGCAGGTGCCAGCGGGCCGACACTTTTGTATCTTTTGAGCGATGGCTTTCCCACTCGGAGGGCCCGGGGCTCGCTGCTCGCCCTTCAAGCCCCCAGTCAGGAAACTTGGGCCAAGTCGTGTGTTCCAGGGTGTGTGTGTGTGTGTGTGTGTGTGTGTGTGTGTGTGTGTGTATTGTGGGGGTGGGAGTGACTGTGCGCGCCGCAATTTGGAGCCCCAAAGATTTGAGATTTTGATCAAGACTAGCGTAGAGTTTAGTAAGGGAAGAAATGCAGGGATGAAGGATTTAGCGGGACAGTCTGGATGCTTCAAGGACGAGTTCCGGGGTCAGTATCTTCCCCAACTCACATAGGTTCTTTCAGCTTGAGTGTTGAGAGGCGTGTGTGTGTGTGTGTGTGTGTGTGTGTGTGTGTGTGTAGGAGGCTCAGGGAACGGCACGCTTGGCGCCTGTGGTTTGCTGCGACGCTGCGCTGTGGCGAGGACCCCCACGGGACTTGCGCAGAAATTCCGGGTGCGGGTGGGCGCACAAGAGCAGCTCCCGGACCCGACCGGCGCGGGGCCTTTCCCAGCCTAGTCGCGTGAGCAAGCTCTGAAATCATCCTTTCAGGCGCCTTATTTTTCTCTTCTGCCATTGTTCTCTCCCTCTCCGTCTCGCCTCTATCCTTAGGTGCCCACCTGTTCCAAGTTTCCAACTTCTCGCCCCAGGGAAAACTGCGGAGGCCAAAAGGAGACGTGTGACTCCCTGGCTGGGCGGGATTGGCTGAGCCCTCTGGTCTTAGAAAAACTGGGCACCCCTCCCACCGGGGCGGGGTAAAGGGGCCTCTCGAGGGGTCCTGGGAATTTAGCTGCCTGAGAAGGCGACGTTAACGACGTCGGGCTTTAGGTGATTCTCCGTAGCCCTTGGGGATCCTGGCAGGTGAGCTGATAAGGAGTGGCACAAGGAGAGCTCAACGTTGGGATCTTCAGAGATTGAATTGGCTGGTGAAGTTGGCATGTGCGCTAATGTGTAGTGTGTTTAAGTCAAAGAAGCAACGTGTAGTGGGTTTAGGATAAATAGAAACTCTCTGCGGTCCTCCCGGGTCGTCAGAGAAAGGAAAGCCAAGTGCACGCCTCCTGAGGTGAAATTACGCGGGCATCCAGAAGAGAGCCGGTCCCCAGACACCAGGTTTCAAGCCCGCCCCGCTCTACCCTGAAAGCCCCTCTCCTGAGGACATGCTACACTCTTGTTTGAACAACAAAACAAAACCAAACAAAAACAGAGCAGCCCATTCCCGAGGAAGAAGAGTATCTATTTTTCCTTCTTTTTTCTTTTTATTGAATTGTCAGTCTCTGTAATTTATTTGTTTTACAGTTTCGGTGGCCAAAGAAGCAGCTTAGATCAAGCCAATTCCCATGAAAGGCTTTTCTTGTGGTCTCTTTGGCATGGTTTCTCTTCCGAAGAAAAACTGCTGACAGAATACACATTGCCAGACAATCCTGATTACATTTTAATTAGCTGGGGTGAAATAAGCTGCAAATTACTCAGTTAGGACTTAATAACTGCTGTGTTTGTAATCAATTGCAAAGCCATTCTGAGAGGTTTAACCCTAACCTGGTAATGCCTATTTGATTTATCTAAATTGCAGGGATTAAGCTTTCTTAAGATTTGAAGAGACTGTAACACACTCTCCTTATAAAACCCCAAGCTTCCCTGTCCCCAACTCCCTGCCTTTTTTCCCTTAATAATTAGAAGGGTGGTGGAGAAATCAGACTGCAGCCGACTCATGACACTGCAAGCAATTTAGTAATTTATTTATAATGGCTGGGCTAGTCTGGCCGTGGTGGCACACGCCTGTAATCTCAGCACTTTGGGAAGCAGAGGCAGGATTGCCTGAGCCAGGAGTATGAGACCAGACTAAGCAATAGAGTGAGACCCTCTCTACAAAAATTTCAAAAAAATTAACCAGGCATGGTGGCACGTGCCTGTAGTCACGGCTACTTGGAGGCTGAGATGGAAGGATTGCCTGAGCTCAGGAGTTGAGGCTGTGGTGAGTTGTGATTGTGCCACTGCACTTCAGCCTGGTGACAGCTAAAAAAAAAAAAAAAAGACTGAGGACATTTTAGGAAGGGCTGTTCTATGAAGGTCACTCCACCCCTCCAACTCCTGCAAATGAGCTCATGCAGAAGGCTGCTTCTGGAGCAGGTGCTTGTTTTCATCATCTCTTGCACAGTTCCAGACCTCTTTTTAAGGATGGAAGAAGGCTTGGCTCCAACCTGGACGTCAGCCAGGTATGTGGACATTCACGTTTGAAAGCTGCCGGGCTTTGGCTTGGAAGAGTCCAACCTATGCACGCATGGTGTAGGCAGCCACTTGGAGTCCCCAGGAGTAGTGGTCTGCTGCAGTCGGCCTGCAGAGGAGGCCAGAGTCGAATCACCTCCACCCCAGCTCTCCCCAGTTTCCTACACCACCCAGCCCTGCAGCAACAAGGCTGGGAGACTGTAGGTTGATGTACTCACCCAGTACCTTCAATTCTATGGGCTACTACTGGTCCACTTGCACACAGTGGCTGTCAGCCATGCCTGCAACACAAGACACTTGATGCTGATGCGTGAGGGTGGGAATGTCCAACACTACCCCTGACATGGAAGAGCTTAGAATGAAATACTGAAAGCAGATGAGTCCTGTACCCCATCATTTCACTGCTGAATGCTGCCCTTCATTCAAGAAAAGAAACAGTGTATGCTAGCGCCTCCCAAAATAGTAGTGTTGGGCTCCATAGTGCTCCTTGATGGGGCATTTGGCATGTAGCCATTTCAGGTTCACATGCATGTAGTTAGCAGAAGAAGGAGAAGGTAGAGTCTGTGGCTATGTAGTGGGGAGGTGGACTCTGGAGCCAGGCAGGTCACCTCTGCACCCAGGCACTGCTGCTTTGCAGATGGGTGGCTTGAATGGATCACATCACCTTCCTGAATGTTAATGCCTCACGTGCCAAATGGGAGGTGGATACCTGCCCTATGATGTGAAATCAGGACATAAAACTTGTTGGGGGGAATGTGAATCATCGCAAGAAAAGAGCTAATACTACCAGGAAGATCACTAATACCAGACACTCTTCTGGGTGTTTTACAAGAGACGCCAACTCAAAAAAAAAACAAACAAAAAAAACAAGTATTACCTAATTTAATCCCCACAAGACTTGTATGGAGGAAATACTATTTTTGTACTCTTATAATAAAGAAGAAAACAGAGGTACTGAGAAAGTTGGTTGCTCACACAGCTCACAATGAAGCTGGGTTCCCAGTGAGAGTGGCTTTCAGTTTTTGGTTGTATTTCTATTTTTAGGATTTTATTGGTTAGCTGGTTAACTGATTTTAGGACTGACTGCCCAATTTTTAGGGTCCAGTGCAGCACAAATTCATGGGGCTTCTTATTCGTACAGCAAGAAAAAGAAGGGTTGTTAAAGGAACTAAAATATACGATATTTTAGTATAATATAATACTACATAAAACGTTTTCCTTTTTTCTATAACCTGTCTCTCTTGACTTGTTATGGGTGTTTTAAATGTTGTATTCAATATTCTCAGTAAATAAAAATTTAAGTGAAATTATTAGCATGACGTTTACTATTCATTTTTATATTATGCACTGCCACTTTTTCACACATATATCTGAGCATTTCACCTCTGGAGGGAGCCTTGAGATGGCCAGAAGGGACCAACAAGCGGGGAAGGAGGAAGAGAAGGCCCCCGAGGGCTTGGGGGTGTGTTCAATGGGATCTTGCAGGTGCCTGAGGCCTTGAGCACACACATGTTAGTTCAGGCACAATGCTGGCCAGGCCTCCTCTTCTGCCAGCTGCTGAACCCCACACATTGTGCTCCGTTTTGTGTCCTTAGGAAGTTGAGACAGGCATCTCCTTTCTTACAGCCAGGTACTCCCACCCTCAGCAGATGGACAGCCCCCAAGTGTATTGCAGCCTCCTCACTGGATGTGCTAGCTGCCACATCCAGGGTCTTGGACTCTGGCTGGCCGCCCACCAAACACACCATGGTGCTAGCAGACATCACCATGCTCCAGGACACTGCAGGGCATGCATGCTTCCTGTGTCCACACCCAGGTTCCTGCAGCGGGCAGAGTTGGCAGCGATCATGGGGTGGGAGGTGAGGAGGAGAAGGCTGGCAGGGCCTGGGGTGCCAGGGAATGAAGGAATGAGGTGAAGGGGCAGTGGGTGGCAGGATCACTTGTGACCTGAGGCTATAAGCCTCTAGTGAATGCTTCAGCATGCCATCAGGCTCATGTAGGAACCACAAACAAACAAAAAAAATCATTAAGAATTTCCATATGGTGATTGCAGAGTATGAAGCCCAAGCCCCAAGCCCGAGTCTTCTTCTGAGGATGGAGCCATGAATTACTGCACTGGTCCTATGTCCATGAAGCCAGCCCTAGTTTTGTTTTTTGTTTGCTTGTTTGTTTGTGTTTTATATCAAGGGTGCAGGGATCTTGGAAGATGTCACTCTACTTAGCATGTCGATTCTTCACAGGGTCATCTGTGGTGTTAAAAGTTATGATGCTAGTTGGGTGCGGTGGCTCATGCCTATAATCCCAGCACTTAGGGAGGCCGAGGTGAGAGGGTTGCCCGAGACCAGGGTTTTGAGACCAACCCGGGCAACTTGAGGAGACCTCATCTCTAAAATAAATAAAAAAAATTAGCCGGGCATGGTAGAACGTGCCTGTAGTTCCAGCTACTTGGAAGGATCACCTGAGCCCAGCAGGTTGAGGCTGCGGTGGCCGTGAGCATGTGCCACTGCACTCCAGCCTGGGCGACAGAATGAGACTCCGACTCAAAAAAAAAAAAAAAAAAAAAGGAACGATGCTGACATTTGGGGCTTTGGAAGAAGACTCTACTTTAATGTCGTTCTCAACTTCACTAGAAAATTGACGAAGAGAAGAAAAAGAGATTGTGCCTGAGAGGAGCTCTCTTTTTAGCTGAATTTAACTTGAGAGTGACTTCATGCCTTAGGCTAGCTGGGGGGTATTCATAGTGGAGACCTCTGCTCTTCTTGCCTTCCCTCCTTCTGCTCACAGTGGCAGTGGTGGAGCTGAATCTCAGCACCCCCAAAGTAGTCAGTCCACTAATTTTTAGCGGGCCTGGAACCTGCTATTTCTCTGGTTGTATTTTCTCAAAGGAAGCCCAAGAGAATGGGGTTGGAGGAAAAATAGTATACTGTGTGCAAGAGAGGAAGGTGTGTGTGTGTGTGTTGTGTGTATGTTTGTGTGTGTGTGTGTAGTGTGTGTGTGTGTGTGTGTGTGAAGGGGGATGTGGTTGTGTTTGCCAGATCTCAGAATGCTCAGGGAGAAAATGGATGGAATCCTGTTGGAAGATTGATAGCAGGTTGCTGGCAGCCTTGGCCCTAGTGTTCTAAAATTTTATTAGTGTTAAGAGATTCTTGCTTAATGGGACATTATTCACCCTATAAAGTATCACTGATAGGCTCTTTTAGGTAACTGATTAGAGATCAGAGGCTCTTCCTAGCAGTAAGTGGAAGCTGTTTGTTTTGGCAAAAAGGAGAATGAAGCTGGTGATTAGCTCATTCTACTAAGAGAACCAGCCTCTCCTCCAAGTAAAAGTAAACAAACAATTAGCACATCAAAAACCAAGCAGCTACGAATCAGCCCCAGGCTTATAGGTTTATAGGGGAGATTTTGTGGTGAATATACTCAGCCTGTGGTGTGTCAATTTGCCCTGTAGGGAGTTTTAAGTTATATGCCAGGTTGGCCAGGCATTTAGAGTTGACAGGAAAAAAAAAAGACACGACCAAGTTTGGACTTGGTGTTTTCTGATCTGGGTCACTGGATCTCTATTTGTGTTTCTAAGAAGTTCCGAATTTGATCCAAATGAAGTATTATACCATTCACTGCAAATTTTTGTTTTTAAATACAGTTTCTTCCTGAACATAAGTTAAAAGTCTAACTTATTGTAACAGAAATAGAACATTTTAAAAACACAGTAGAAAATCACTTATTAATTAGTGCATTTCTTCATGGATTATATCAAATATGTGTCTATATTTTTGTGTATATATATTCACATATATATAATATATGCACGTATGTGTGTGTTTGGGTGCTTTAATTTAAAAGTTAATATGTTTGGTGTAAGTGCTCCTACTTTTAAGAACTTAATCACAAATTTGGAGGTTATTATATTTATTCAATTGAATTCACCAGATTTCATGCTGTATTCTACCAGATATATTTCAGTGAGTGGGTATAAAAGGCTAGGGTTAAGGCAGAAAAACTTACAAAAGTGTTAGTGAGCACTACTTGTATAGTCAGAAATGGAGAAGTTCCTTTGTGTAACTTGTTACTGAAATCTGACTCTCATAATTTGGAGGAGGGTCTTGGGACAGCAATCAGTGAAGCATATCCAATAAAATGCCATTAAAAGGCATTTTATTTATAAATCAGAACCTCAGACAACTGAAAATGCCTCATTGCAAGGCCTTGTGTAAATTATTGAACAACATACTTTCTGTGCATCGTCTAAGCTCATAGACTCTTCTGTGAATCGGCCACCTTTCAACATTTCTATTTAACTTACTCAGGGCTCCATATTTTGAAAGCGTGTTGTCTATCAACATATGGCATTTATTAAGTATGACCCAGTTTTTCCTCTTTACATTAATCAAAGATACCCATAACTCTTTCAAGCTTCAGATCAGCATGAGGTCGCCCACATGACCAGAGTTGATTGATAAAACTAATACTCATGACATTTTAGTTATCTTTGCTACATCATCTTAGGAGAAAATGTATCATTTCTTTTGGATTTTCGAAATATTTGAAAATAGAGCATAAACACCATTTCCTTCTCCAGTAGATGCAGTTGGTGACCTCCTGTCCCTCACCCCATGAACCCCGGCTCCTGTATCAGCTACTAATAGCTTACAGCTGCTCCCTTTTAAGGGAATAACCTTTGGCCGGTGGGTGCCATCTTGCCTACAAGGCCACGCATACTCCTCCCTTGATGTGGCAAATGATGGCAATTGGCTCTCTGCTAAGGCGATAAAGGTGGCCAACCCCTGCTGGAATCAACTCTGCAATATAATTCATTCTCCAAAGTATCCTATGAGATCAGGCTCATGCAGGTCTCCTGCTGAGACCATATCCCTACTCAGGTCTTTCCTCTGTCTTCTACTTTTTTCCTTTTCTCTTACACTGAGAGCTTCCCTCTGATATATCACATGTCCAACAAGTCCCATTTCAACCTCTGCTTCTAGGAAATCCAATCTGTGATACAAATAAGCACTTGTTTTTTCATATTATGCAACTTGATGTTTATAGAAATGACTTGTTCAAGCACATACAGTAATTGGGTGAAAGAAGTAAAAATAGAACCCAGCTTTTACATTCTAAGCTCAGACTTCTTTTACTGTCCTATTAAAGAATCTTGAGAGTATATAAAATTTTAAAACATTTAAAATAAAGAAACACCTAGCCTCAGAGCACTTTCTGTTACTAGACTTTAGTTTATATCTCCTGATAATTTCAGTAAAAATATTTCAATTCTTGGACTCAACACATAAGCACATCATACTCCCTCATTGTCTAGAATTCAGGGCAATGTGACAATATATACTGTTCAGGCAGGCTTGAAATAGTTGTATGGTAGGTGGACAGTAGATGGGGTGAGAGGACATCATTAGCTACAGTATTCTGTGGCAAGTCTAGGAAGAAGGCAAGGATGATCAAATAGTTCAGGTATTAACCAACATTGGATTTCCTCGACATGCAACTGAAGGCGCGCTAACTCCCAGAGGATCTACACCCTCCAGGACCTGTAATTCCTTCTATAGTTCTAAAAAAATTCACACATGATTTCAATGAGGTAAGGGGAGACAATTTCCCTCATGGTAGAAAACGTTGGTTGGAAGTAGTTACCCCTGATAGCTAATAAGTAAGTATTGCATAGAAGGGAATAAGAAAAGCAGTATTTGTGACTCAATTTAATGCAAATCACTGACTATAGACGCTGGATCTATTTCCTCTTTTTTAAAGCACTAAGTTAATCACTTCCATTTATTTCAGCTATTATCAATGGATTGCTGCAATTTTAAAGATGAAACAGTAAAACCTTATCCATGAGGAACTTATGATCTAGTTGAAGCTAAGACTTGTTTGTAAACAAACAACTTCAGTCCAAAAGTAAGTCCTAAGATGGAAATTTTTGCATGACATCCCAGAGGAAGTGTTTATCCATTTAGGGAAAATGTCAGAGGGTAGGTAGTAGTCGAGCGGAACCTTAAAAGCTGAATTATTCTAACTTGAAGCAACATGAGTGTAAATGCAGAGCCTTGCAACAGTGTGGTCTGTCTGTTGGGGTCATGATAACAGCCAGGCTTTGGGAACTGGTTAGTGAGAGAATGAAGGGTTGCAAAACTCAAGTCCTCTGTTCTGCGGGACAAGTTAAGAGCTTGCTCATTTTAACCTGATGGCAGGTGAAGGCCATCACACTTAGAGGTGTGTGTATTGGGATTCTTCCTGGTTTGTGCTCATCTGGCTGAATATCAGCTCTGTTTTCTCTTTAATATCTGTGGAGATCCTTAGCAGCACCCCTACTAAAGAACCCCAGGGGAAGAAATGGGGGGGGGCGGGGAAGCTGTTTGTGCCTATGTTTATGGTCAAACCCCACTTCTGAATTAGTGGAGTATGACCCCAAATTAGCAGCTCTTCTGAATAACTGAGTCACAGGATAGAAGGTGTTTAGCACTGCATTTTACAGCGTTTTAGAATTGACACAGGTGTTTCACATAAAATATCTATTTGACCCTCACAACAACTCTTCAGGTCAGGAGTGTTATTTTTCTTTTTCAGATAAGAAACTGAAGGTCTGAAAGTGAGATAACCAAGGCTTCACAGTAGAAACTAAAGCCTTCATTTTCACATTTTTACTATGCTAAACATTTATACTAACATTTACACTAAATGCTCCTGATTCACAGTATGTTAGCAGTGAGAGCAGACAGAACAGAACTACCAACTATAAAATGATCGAGAGTCACTAAGTTGTGAGGTAAGCAGAGCTACATTTCTCACTGTCTCATTGGCTCCTAGAGGCAATTCTGTATCACAGAGTGACAGAGTTGAGGATGATTAAAAGGTTGCTGCTAAAATAGAGAAAGCCTTGAAAAGTATCAGTTCATTTACACCACCCTCTGTGCACTGCTCTCCCAAATTCTCCTTCCAACCAATAAGAATCTGTCAAACAAAATCATCTTTCGGGTATCTTGGGTTGTGAGGACCTGGCATATGTGAGATGTGCTTCCTGCCTTTCCGATAATTATTTTCTATCGGAGAGAGGACAGGCATTTAAGCCAATTGATGCAACAAGTTGTTAGACTGAAGAAAGAAACTCTTATAACCTAGTATCACTCTTTAAATCTTTATTTATAATCATTTAACAACATGATCAGGGTTATTGACATTTCTCAGATGAAGAGTATTTTTATTTCCTTTTATAAATTGCTTTTGTTTAATCCCTTCGATTTCCATGTGTCTAATGAAATACATAGCAGAGTTCTCTTGAGATTCTTACAGAAATTTCTCGCCTGCAGCTGGAGTCCTCAACATCATGGGGAATGTTTGCTGTCTGTGAATAACAAAAGTCTTGGTGTCCTTGTTCTTGGCTGTGGTCGCTGTTATGTACGATGGTAGGACATGTTTGGAGAGTTTGTAAGTGGTAATTGTAGTGCATCTGTTTGTGACAGCTATTTCCACGAGCTCAGTGTGCCTGACATGCTTGCTTTCTTTCCTTTTGTTTGGGTTTTGGGTGTGTGTGTGTTTACACTTTATGATTCTTTCCAGCATCTCTGTAAAATATAAAAGTTGGGCAATGAGGAATTCTTTGAAAAGGAGAATTTTGAAAATTCCCAAGGCTGTGCATGAAAACAAGATGGTAAAGATGTGAAGAATTGGGGTTCTTTAATCCCCAAAGTTTTAAAACCTAGCCTCAGGGGAATCTGGAAGACAATATCCCTTCAAGAGGATTTTAAAAAGTTAACTAAAAGTTAACTTTTAGTTTTAAAAGTTAACTAAAGCTCTCAATTTACATTCCATTTACTCTTTTGTTTTAAATTGTAACTTTTGTCATTTAATAAGGTTTTTGTTCTTCAGATGCTCTGCCAACTTATCAGAATAATATTTTGTTAGTGAGCTAAAATATATATATAATTTTGTTTTTTGTGTTACCCTTTTTCTCTGAAAGATAAGGCAGATAGCTTTTCACTATTTAAAAAGTCACATAATGTATGATAGTCTTAATTTTTATTTTAGGGAAGTATGTCTTCTTAATTTGAATGTATATGATCTTAAATCACCTTAAGAGAACAAAGCTACTTTTTCCACCATCAAGTTAGTATCCAATTATCACTGATTACATTTTAAATGTTATAGCTAATTTCTGGTTATATTTGGAGAAGTGACAACTTTACAAGTCCAGAAATGAAAACAGAGTCTATTTAATGAAACAACAAACATTACTTTTGCAAAATAATCCATCACTTTCCAAGAATGCCATTAATTCTACCAGTGTTTGGGACAAGAGAAATGATGGGAATTCATTTACTTAAGAAATTTGGAGATGTTTTCTCCATATTTTTGTTTTCAGTTCATACCATTTTTTCAATTCACTACAAGATTCTGATACATAAATAATTCATCGTTTAGAAGACATTACATTATTTTTGGCATTCCTTCCTCCCACCTATGCAATTGAGGTGCCTATCTAAAGATAAACCAATGAGTTACATTCTTAACTGGCCACTTCTCTAAAACAAAGCCTGAAACAATTGAGAAAGTCCAAAAGAAAAATAAAGCTTTCAAATTAAAAGTGATTTCACTTATTCTCTGAGTATTTGTTGGGTGCTGTAAAAGGTTCATTCAAAGAAAAGTTTATCAACACTTGTTTAATTCTCTAATAATGCATATTTGCAAGAGATAGCTCTTTAAATGCCTATACTATTGGAAATAACAGCATCCTTTTGAAATGTAGACTTTAAAAAAATACTGTACATACTAGAAAGTTGAAACATGCCTGTAAAAATTTTATATTCAGGGGGTACACGTGCAGGTTTGTTACATGAGTATATTGTGTGATGGTGAGGTTTGGGTTTCTACTGAGCCTGTCACTCAAGTAGTGAGCATGGTACCCAATGGGTAGTTTTTCAACACTTGTCTTCTTTCTTCCCTCCTCTCTTTGAGAGTCCCAGTATCTATTGTTCTCATTCTTATATTTGTGTGTACCTCATGTTTAGCTCCTACTTATAAGTGAGAACATGTTGACGAGATATTTTGAACAGGTTACACATCTTATAGTGACGTGTGTCACCTTATCCCAAGTGCTGTTATAACAAACCAAATACGCCACGGAGCCTTGCACTTCAGGGTCACGAGCTTGCTTTCCAACTGATGATCAGACTCCTGCAGAATGCAAATGCCAAGACCCTTTACGCCTATGAGTGAATAGTGATAATACCAATAATCCTCACATCTGGAAATGTGGAAGTATCTTCTGAGAAGTCTGTGCACACAACTTCTGCTGAGGTGCTCAGATTTCGGCCTCTTATTCTTCATGGTCAGCTACTTATTTTTGTCCCTGTTTCCTGATATGTGGTCCCTTGCTTGATGGCCATTTTCCCCAGTGGACAGAGTTTCGCTCACTGTAGAGGAGTAACAAGGAGCAGGGAACCACCCAGCCAAATGGAGATGCGATGGCCTCCAGACTTCTGGGGTTACACATTCTGGCCCAACAGTCCTGCCACACAGATAACCCAAATCAAGATAGAATTACAGACTCCTTTATAGCATAAGCTTGGGCTTGCTTCTACAGTTGAAACCAAATCTGTTGACAACAAGAATGGCAACTTTATGCAGAAGGTACTGATTCCTTTCAGAAAGAAGGAGAGGAAAATAGAAGGCCAGCTGCTGTGAAAATGTTTTACCCACTGTGGCTCTTTTTAATTCTGTCTGTCACAAAGAAGTACAGAGAAGTCCCTAGGTTGGTGTCCACCATTAAAAATAGTCATTGAAGATGGGCACTTTGTTCCCTGTTTTCTTGTCCAAGTTTTGGGCTATTAAAGCCCTTTGGAACTAGAACTTTACGCTTAAAATCTGAACTATGTACCCTGCAGATCCTTTTTTTGTTCTTTAGATATAGTAGGTTCTCGGGATATCCCCATCATATGTTTGAGAAGAAATCTGTTTTCTCTTTTCTCTCTCACTCTCCCCCTCCCTCTTCCTCCCTCTCTTTCTCTTTTTATTTTGATGTTTGGCTGTACCATTTTGAAAGCAGCACAGCCAAGTCCAGTGCTCATCATTCTAGAAATGGCCTACATCTGGGAAAGTTTTTTTTTTCCCTTATTGGGCCAGAATCTAAAAGTAAGTAGAGAATATCTTTTGGTTGTTTTTGTTGTTTTCACATTTTTGTATCTGGAGTTATGAGCTAATGTTCTCACAGCTGCAAAGAAATAAAAGAGAAAAAAATTGAGCAGAATATATTTTCTGGTTTAGTATCACAATCACCATAGAAAAACAAATACTTGTAGGTAAAACTACTATGGAACAGATATCCATTTATATTTTCATCTTTCTATATTGAGGAACCATAGACTTGTGCAATATTTTAAATCTATTTTTAATAGAGCAAGACTTATTCTAATTCCATTTATTATTGTACAATTTTGAAAAAAAAGGAGGAGGTTCCTTTTTTAAACAGCCTTATGAAATTAGAGCTCAATTTTTATTTCCACATATATTTGTCTCTATGTATACTATCTGTGTGTATACAGTCCGGGGTTTCTCAGCCATGGCACTGTTGATATTTTGGATCAGATTATTCTTTGCTGGCAGGGGTCTGCCCTTTGCATTTAGATGATTTAGCAGCATCTTTGGCCTCTCCCCACTAGATGCCAGGACCACCTACCCACTCCCAGTCATAACAAAAATGATGTCTCCAAACTTTGCAATTTGTGTCCTAGGGGTGCAAAATCACCTCTGTTGAAGACCACTGGTCTAGTTCTATCTCTTTCTACTGTCTATCTCTCTGGATCTATGTGCTGTGTCTCTACTTCTATAACTGATTGAGATCTTTCTCTCTCTCCCTCCTTCCTTACCTCCCTGTTTCTTTTCCCTCCTGCCTCCCTCCTCTTATTTCTATGTCTGTCTCTATATGTATTTTGCTTCCATTCTGTGTCAAAAATCCTGGGAATCTTGACATCGAATAGCTTCTTGTTCTTAGGAAGCACTAAATGGCTATACTGTGTCAGGCTCTTTGCTGAGTGCTGGCGTTTCAAAGATGATCATGGCACACTCTACTGTTCCTGAGGGACTTGGCCTGGTTCTCTGGGGACCAGGGGTGCTAATAAACAATGATGGCACCAGGTGGCAGAAATGGGAAGCTACGGGGAGTGATATCCCCAGTGTTCCAACTTGCTCTGTCTCTTTCTAAACTTGATTCTCTCGTGTAAGAAACTCCAGAAGCAAAACTGACGCTGTGAACTCTCTCATTTATGAAGAGACATGGGCAACTCTATTGATAGTCAGAGGAGAAGGTTTTTTGCCCTGCGATAATCATAACAGGACAGGGTTATCCTGATAAATTTTCAACTTTAAAATAAATGAGACCTTGAGCAGTTCCACTAAGGTACTGTCTCCCAAACGTAAACAACTTTATCTCTGTCTTTAGCGATGCTGATTCTGAAAATATGTCATGACATTGAAAATAATTATGTGAGGAAATGGGTGGTTTTCACCGATGAGCAAAATAATGTAAATTTAGTAATGCAGTATTTTTTTCTTTGAATATATATTATTATTATTTATGTTGGTGAGCTGGTCTTAAAGCCTCATTTCCTTGGAACTTCTTTGCAAGTAAACTTCTTTTCCTTTCTGAAGACTTGTCTCTGACCTTTCTTTCAGACCATTGAACTGTCCTTTGCTTCAGTCTCAGTGGTAGTGCTGCTTCATTGGGTTGTACTATGATGCCATGCATTTACTCAGCAGAGAGCCACATAGTTAGCTCTACAGAAGCATTGGCTATTATTAAGATGAGTTAGGCACAGAGTGAGTGCCTGGTGCTGATGGTCCTTGGATTCAAAAACAAATTAAGTGGAAGCCAAGCATGGAGGCATGCACCTCTAGTCTCAGCTACTCCAGAGGCTGAGGTGGGAGGATTGCTTGAACCCAGGAGTTTGAGACTAACTTGGGCAACATAGCAAGACCCCATTTCTACAAATAATAATAATAATACTATGTACCTTGAATGGCCTGAGAGAATCCCCTCTGAAAGGCAATTTTAAAGGTTAAATATTTATTTATTTATTTAGAGTCTCACTCTGTCACCCAGGCTGGAATGCAGTGGCACGTTCACAGCCACCACAGCCTTGACTTGATGGGCTCATCAAGGTTAAGGCAATCCTTCTGCCTTAACCTCCCAAGTAGCTGGAATTACAGGCACACACCACTATGCCCAGTTAATTTTTTGATTTATTGTAGAGACAAGGTCTCGCCAAGTTGCTCAGGCTGGTCTCGAACCTCTGGGCTCAGGCAATCCTCTTGCTTCCACCTCCCAAAGTGCTGGGATTACAGGTGTGAGCCACAATGCCCAGCCTTAAAAAGTTAAATTTTTAATGGAAAAACCTTACTCTTTAAAGTTTGCTTAATGTGTTTGGTACTATAAGTAGAGCATGAAATGTAAGTTTATTGTGTGTTCTTTTGTCACTTAAAGATTTCCTGTTTCCATATAATGCATGGAAATAGATAAAGTAGAATTTTAAATTGAAGTTTGAAATCCTGGATAAATGTTGTATAAGGAAAAAAAGTCATGTAAAAATTTGAGGTCATCTATTCTGTTATGAAAACATACCTGACTTTCCAGATGCTGGGTCCTTACAATTCTGCAGTTAACACATTTTTTTTGGAATGGATTTTTTTTTTTTAGCAAAACAAAGTTTTTTTCTTAGGGTTATTGCTCTTTTCTCTTGCATGGCATTTAATTAATCATATTTTCTCAAGTGGTTGCTCATTAAAACATGCTATCTTTTGAAGTTTATATAAAAATAACCCAGAATCATGATGAATGGGTTAGAATATCATATAAGTCAGAGCATAATAAACTACGAGGTGCTCTGTTTTAGTTTGATGAATTATTTTGCACTCTCTAATGAACAACACATAAATTAGCATAATGAAAATGCATATATCACAAGAAAATAGTGTGACAAAAATCTGACACTTAGTAAAGTTAATTAGAATGGAGAGAACATGTATTTCTAGTAATTGTTTTTTTTTCAGCTTAGACTTTCCCTACTCCAAACGAAACTCAACTAAATTGCTGCATCTCCCAGCCTATATGTGTATAGCAAGGTGAAGATTTTGCTTTGCCATTATGATGGGAACTTCTCGGATTTACTGAGCATCTCTCTAAACATACTACTAAAATATGTTTATAAAAGAAGTACATGGAAGTAATAGTTTTCATTCATGGGGCAAGATATTTTTTCCAATTAGAAATGTTTTTAATGGTTATAGTGATCATAGCAATAGATTGCAGCTCGTGTTATCTGGAAACGTATTCTCTCCAGCTACTCTTAATGCTTGTGAGTAATTAGCTTGATAACTTAAAATTAATCCTTAACCTCTGCTGGTCAACATGCCAGATACCAGACAGTAATGTGCCCTGTGGGAATAGCTTATTATGCACAACAGATTGCACCTGTCAAGTTTCACAGCTGTCAAGCATCTATTTTGAAAAATAATAGGGAGATTTGAGAGTGCTTTTAAAGTCTGCCTTGCTCTTTTTCCTCATTGTCAACCCCAGCAATAAATAATGTCTTTCTACAGTTGTTCTTTATAAAGATGGCTGTAGACTAAGGTAAGGTCAAGATGGAGTGTAGATCAGCTAGGTCTAGAATACACTGGATGTTGTCCCCTTGAGTTATGGTCCTGCAGATGCACAAATGGACACATGCAAAGATGAGTGTATTACTTTATGAAGAGATCATTCTTTTTTAATGCCTAGAGTACAGGATACCTGTACGTGTTGGGTTGAAGGATTCAGTTGTTTGCTTGGGAAATTTGGAGAAAGAAGAAGGAAAGAGCCATTCAAAGTGTCTTTCATGAAGTCATAGAAGGCAAAGGAAGACTGAATTGTATGAAGGTAAGAGTGAGAACCTTCACGCTTTATTGAGAACCAGCCTCATTTTGCAGATGTTTAAAACAGTATGCTGCACCCGACTGCAGAAGTTTTGATTCTGCAGGTCGGAGATGAGACCTGATGATTTGCATGTCTCACAAGCTTCTGGGTATAGCTGATGTTACTGGTTGCAGGACCACACTTTGAGAGCTGCTGCTTCAGCGTTATTCATGCCGGAGAACTCTCTGGTGCCTTTTTCTGCTTGATAAGATGTGCCAATTTCTGGCATTGAAACTGTCTATTCTGTCTTTCAACTTGAACATTCTTCTGATCAGCCCTTTTGGATACAAGGGTCCATAAAATTTATTAAGTTTTAGCTTCCAGGAACATAATTGTAGACTCACTTGGACTCAGTGTATACTTATTTGTCAAATGAGAAGATTGGAATCACTGTTTGGCCATCATCTCTTTTGAAATATGAGTTTTGATTCCAACTTGTTAATGAATAAAGGGACCATTATCACATGCTCTGAACACATGTGTTCAGGGAATGTATGAAGATTCAGTGGATGAAGCACCTGGGAGAGAATGGGTCACTAGTAATTAAGGTCTAGTTATAAAATAAAGATGAGGGACATAAAGTTGAGGGTTTGAGCAGAGGATACAACACTTTACAAGTATATTGGTCATACCTGGAGGAAGCTATATGCTTGGCCAAATCACTTTGTCATGACTATGTGGTTATTCCATGCTCCTTTAAGCAGTCTGTTTTCACCCAAACCTGCACTGCTTGATCCTAAACAGTTTACCTTTTGGATAACAAATGTGTTCAAATGATACATTCATGTGCTCTAATATTTAAGTACTTTATGGAGGGAAAAACCATTGTCAGCAAGATGGACAAATGGGTGGTTACAAAGTGCTCTGGCATCTGCAAGGAGGTGGCGAGGAGGCCAAAGTTAAGGAGTAAACACTGATCGTGACTTTTGAAGTAAATTGAAAAAAAAATACATGCACTATTTTTTCAGACATGATCTCACTTTGTTGCCCATGCTGGAGTGCAGTTTCATGATCATAGCTCACTGCAGTCGCAAACTCCTGGACTCAAGCAATCCTCCTGCCTCTGCCTCCCAAGTAGCTGGGAATATAGGCATGCACCACCACCCCCAGCTAATTATTTTATTTTTTGTAGAGATGAAGTGTCACAATGTTGCCTAGCCTGGTCTCAAGAAATGCTCCTGGTTTGGCCTCCCCAATTACTGAAATTACAAGCATGAGCCACCATGACTGACTTACATGAACACATTAAATCATAGAATCTGAACCGGGGTGCAGGTTGAAGAGTAGTTAAAACAACATAGTATTTGTCCCATGGCTTTTATTCATTTTAGTCACTTTTCTAGGTTGAATAATGCCTCCCCATCCATATATTGATGTCCTATTCCCTCGTCCTTCAGAAAGTGACCTTATTTGGAAACAGAGTCATTGGAGATATGATTAGTTAAGATGAGGTTATACTGAAGTAGGTCTTTAATCCAATATGACTGGCATCCCTATAAGAAGGGAAAGTTTGAAGACAAACATGCATGGATGGAAGGGCAGACATGTAAAGATTGAAATGCTGCCTCAAGCCAACGAACTACAAGAAGCTCAAAGGGAAGGATCTTTTCCTAGAACCTTTTGGAGAGAGCGTGGTTCTTTTTTTAAAAATTTTTTTAATTTTTTTTAATTATAAAGATGTGGGGTACAATTCAGGGTTAGGTATACAAACACTGATTATGCAGGTACCCTTGTTGACGAGGTATGTCCCTCCCTCCCGCAGCAGTTTCCCTCAACTGCCAATCCCACCCCCCCTTCCCTGACAGTTTCCCACTAAGGATTCCCAGTTTGCCAATCCCTTTCTTATAGTGTTATAATAATTGTTCAAGATCCACTTATGAGTGAAAACATATGGTACTCTGTTCTTTGTTTCCATGATAGATCACTGAGTATGAGCGACTCTAAATCCATCCAAGTTGCTGCGAAGTCCATATGTTTGTCCTTCTTTATGACTGCATAATATTCCATTGTGTATATATACCACATTTTAAAAATCCAGTCCAGCTTCGATGGACAACATGTTGGTTCCATGTTTTTGCTATTGTGAATAGAGCTGCATCAAACATACGTGTGCAGGTATCTTTTTGTAGAATGATTTGAGTTCCTCTGGGTATATTCCCAACAGGGGAATTGCTGGGTCATATGGAAGGTCAATTACTAGTTCTTTTAGAAATCGCCACACTGTCTTTCAAAGAGGTTGCACTAGTTTGCATTCCCACCAGCAGTGTAGAGTGTGCTTCTTTCAATCTCACGATTGTGTACTTCCAGTCTTTAGAACTGTGATACAATACATTTCTGTTGTTCAGCAGCCCAGTTTGTGGTACTTTTTTATGGCAGCCCTAGGAAACTAATAGTCGTATAGTCCATTTTGAATTTTTTATAATATTAAAAATAGTATTCAGTGTTATTGGATTTTCATGTTTCCCTAAGTGGAGTTTTGATTTATGACTTTAATATAGTGTAAACCTACATTAAGAAACTGTGTGGATTCTATGCTTTACATGGATATTGTGCCTTTGGGAAGACTTGAAACAGCTATATAATGTAGAAATTAATAAAGTTTTTCTTATTTATAATAATTGAAAATCATTTTTCTATTATTTTATCATAATTTATTGAAGGCTTTTAGGAGTCTGACTTCTCCACAGTTAATCACATGATTAACTATGATTAATCAACCTCTATGTAGGATTCCAGGTCTTTCTATTCCAGGTCTTCTTCTCCATTGTTAATAGTCACTCCTCGTGTGCAAAGCATTTGTATCAATGGACTTTGTATCTTGCCAATTAGACGGCAACCCTGACTTTAGCAGGTGGTTCCTATAAACATGTCTGTGCTGATATTATAAGAAAATTATTCTTTTCATTTGAGAAAGACAAAAATTAATTTTTCTGAGTGCTCACACTTTATGATGAAGCCTGGAACATGAAATAAAGCGTTTTTGACTATAAGTGAAGTTTGCTTTCTAGTAAAATGTTCTTCTTGTTTCAGTCAATGATCTTTTGTACATTTTTAGACTTCCTGAGTCCCAGTTTACTCATCTACAGAGAGAGGACACTGAACTTGAATCACTATTAGCACTTGCAGTTCTCATGACCTAGAATTTTCCTCAGAATCTTGGGTCGCCACTTTTGCCAATGACTTTCACATGTTAATAAAATACGTGCCAATGACTAGCTCAATTATTCTAGACAGTCTGGGGCGTGATAATTTTGAGGACTAGTGCTTTCATTGAACATTTAAAATTCCTCATTCAAACCCATTCTTCACTCTCCACTACTGCTCAGATATTTGTGAACATATTTTTAAATGTTTTCCAGTTCATGCTCACTTTCAAAATGCGGGTTTATGTCATTCTCTTGGTCCTGCTTTTGAGTATTATAAAATTTAATGTCTGTGTGGCCTTCCATCTTAATACTCAGGCAGGATAGATAACATACGTGTGTTGTGTTTTTCTCTTCTGGTTTTGACATTTTCCTTAGACATGGTACATGTTTTGGAGAGAGTTAGTTAATTAGAGAATAAAATATTCACAGGCAGAAAATCTAATAGTTGGTTATATGCAACTCCTCACTTCTTTGTTCTTGAATGGCTTTAAGAAATTTTGCTAGGAATTCAGAAATGGAAAAGTCAACGTGGCAGGGTAGCATGTTACAGGGACTCTGTAATCTCTTTCCCTTGGAAAGTTCTTTGTATTATGAGACAATGACATGTCATTAACAAGTTACGTTTATCTTGTTTTCAGCAAGAAGATAGATTGAATGACCCTCAAAGGTCTTCTCTGAGTTGTAATTACATGGTATCATCTGAGTCAGAATTCTACAATTTACAAACATTTTGAATGGGTATTTGGAATCACATTCTCGATTCCTTTTCTAATCCTGGTTGTGTTTAGCAAACAGGCAGGGCCGTATTCAAATAAATCTTATGCTTTCACAGGGAAAGATTGACTGAAATATTCATTGATACAAATGCTTTGCACAAAAAGACTGCTAAGTGACATAGAATTTCTCAGAAACCTCTGGAGTCCTACATGGCTCATGTACTGAACTGAAGTCAGAATTCCAAGAACCTTCAATATATTTTGATGAAACAGTACAGAAAGTGGTTTGCAATTTCTTATGAATAAGAATTGCTACCATATACTACCTTCCCCAAGGGGAACAAAGTTGAATTCTGTTGTAGCTAAGATATCTTGAAAGTCATGGTTTTAGTAGCTGGCTGTGTAAATTTAGTTTTTGCTGAAGTGTCTCTTGATTAATTTTCAGTTATGTTCATGTTAAAACATCCTACAATAAACACACAACAACAACAGCAACAGAAAAAAAAATACCTAAGAAGACTCAAAAACATTGCTAACCATTATATGTCACTTTAAGTATAACTTAGTCAGTTGTAAATTTGTATCACATCATAGTCTTTCCAGAAGATTATAGTAAAGGATGTAATTAAGAGTTGTGTAAAGTTATTTAAAATTATTTTCTATGTTGGCCCTTTTTGGATGATAATTTTGTTTTTCACAGGAACTTTGGAATGGGGCCTACATTTTTTCAAAACATTTTTATCGTTCCTTCCAATAGTTTGCTGTATAGCTTTGCACTAAAATTGCTTTTGAAAGCACAGGTGAAAAATAACTGCCTGTAACAAGTTGAAACAACATATTCTTCTTGGATAAATATCCTGGGAGGACATAATTCTTTTAGTTTTAGGAAAACTATATCAACCCGATGTGAAGTTGTAGTGTACCTTAAACTAGCTTGGTTGATTGAGAAAGAGCTTGGAACTTGAAATGGGATGTGTTCTTGGACTGAACAGCCCTCCAGCTGTTTGATGTTACCCTGCCTCCATCTTCTGCCACTGGACGGGCTACATTTTTATGCAGCTGTTCCAACCTGTTACCCTGGGTTAATTTTTCCAACACCCTCATCTTTGTCAAGAAATATGTCTCCTATCCTCTTACCTTTCCTCAACCTTGGCTTTTTCCAAATCCTGTCAGTTGGAGGCAGCTCTTTCTCTCATACTTGAAGTATATGGGAAGATTATGGTTTTCACAGGTTGATTTATTCAGAAAACTTACTTCAAGATTTTTTTTTTTTGAGTTGGAGTCTCACTCCATCGCCCAGACTGGAGTGCAGTGGCCGCTCCTGGCCACTGCAGCCTCGACCTGCTGGGCTCTGGCGATCCTTCCAAGTAGCTGGAACTACAGGTGTGCGCCACCACACCCGGCTAATTTTTTTTATTTGTTGTAGAGATGAGGTCTCACCAAGTTGCCCAGGTGGGTCTCGAACCCGCGGGCTCAGGCAATCCACTCACCTCAGCCTCCCAAGGCGCGGGATGACAGGCTGAGCCACCGAGCCCGGCTTACTTCAAGATTTTGAGAGTTGAGATGGGAAATTCCTGGTGAGCACTCTCAGGATTAACCCCTGGGGAGAGTGAAGGGAGCAGCATGGGCAGAAAGAGGCATGGGGCTGCCACACAGCTGTAGTGGCCTTCTAAGTAGAACCCACAGCACACTCTGGGTTGAGAACACCTTGAAAGTTATCCTGGCTTAAAAAGAGGTGGGTCCGTTGTTCCTCAACATCAACCTGTAATTGAGCTTGAATTTCTTCTTAATGAAGTGCCTAGTCTTGGGCTAAGCAGCTCTCTTCAATCAAATACAATTTCAGGATGTAGAAAGGGGAAGATTATCTGTGGCCTGCCAGCTCTCCACACTTTCAGCAGCAGAGGGAATATACATTTCAGTTATGGGGTGTGGGAACATCTGGGTGGTACATGACAGTATCTATTACAGTCAATTACTCTTTTATATAACACATTTTTCCTTTTTGGGGGTTGCTGCGCTTACAACCATTGACACACTTTTAGACCTAATCACCAGCTATAACTCTCCTACCCTAGGTATTTTAAGCTCCACTTTTCCACTCTGAGTTCAAACATCTACCATTTTAGTGCTTTCATTTACTTCTGCAACTGCTCTGTGTCTTTCACCACAAGACCTTCATTTAATAATTCCTCAAGGTCTTGACAATCTAAAGGCCTAGTGTTTACCACATTTGCTGTATCATAAAAAAACATTTGAGGCATTAAGTAATCTAGAGATTTGAGGGTTAGATTCATGGAGTCAGTCCCTGAGAATCTCTAGGTCTTAGAGAGTCCCCAGGTGACTCTTTGCCCTAGGAAGTTTGGAACCACTGTTTCATTGGCCCATCCTTTTTTCATTTCCCCCAAATCATGTCTAAAGTCTAGGATGCATCATTTTAGTCTTTGTGTGTGTGTATATGTGTGTGTGAGTAGCTTTATTTTCTCACCCTTCAGCCATTCTCTAGTTGCAAAATTCTAACTCTAAAAACACCAAGCTCTAATAGCTCCCTACTTGGTTGTATCTATGTAATGCTGGACACTGCCAAAGAGAATCACACAACCATGTTGAATGGTGAAACTGCAAATCCATAGTTCTCAGCCTCAAATAAATGTCTTTACTATTCACCAATCCTGTCCATGTATTCACTAAGGACTGGTTTCAGGACCCCTCTCTGATACTGAAATTCGTGATGCTCATGGCCCTGATATAAAGTAGTGTAGTATTTGTGGATAACCTAAGCACATCCTTGTGTGTACTTTAAATCATCTCTAGATTACTTACAACGCCTAATGCAATGTAAATGCTAGCAAATAGTTGTTATACTGCAATTTTAGGGAATAATAAGAAAAATATCTTTGCATGTTCAGTACAGACACAAAATCACAACCATTTTTTTCCCGAATATTTTTGATCCTTGGTTGGTTGGATCTGCTGATGCAGAACCTGCAGATTTGAAGGGCCGACTGAACTTCTAGTGAGCTCCAACCTTACCTTTCTTCTGCTATAGTCTGATCTTTCACTTCTCTCTTTAAACTCTCCTTCCCCATTAGCTCACTTCCTTTGGAAAATTCCCTCAGAATAATGAAGGACATGAGAAGCTCCTTCTGTGCCAACTTCATGTCAGTAGAAATTGTACATGCGTACACCATGTAGAGGCTATTAAAACTGATACTGGATTTACTTTAGATGTTTGTGGCATGGGCAGACCTGCATATATCAGCTGATAATATCCTGCTCCTTGTAATTACGGCCCATTTTATAGAAAATATTTAGGCATTTAATAAGCCACTCAAAATGCATTCATTAATTGTTTCCTAAATGCATATTAGGGAAAGTAGGAGCAGACCCCAAAAGTCATTATCACAGTGCCCCAGTATTGAGAAGAAAGGGGATTTGTGGGGAAGCTAACACAAATTTACATATGAAATTTTAATGACTGTAAGAAACCTTGGATAAGACATCCATTTTTATGTAAACTTAGGAATTTTAAAAAAATGTTAATAAAATTATGATGCTTGACTTAATGGTGGTCTTTCTTAAAGCATAATTTAATCACACTAGTATCTTGCTGCTTTGCAATTTGCTCATCTGGTCCAGGAGACTTGGTGATTTCTTTTACTTTATCCCTTTTGCAAGAGACTGTGAATTCTTTTATTCATATGTCAGTAACAAAGTGCAGCACAGCTTTATTTACTTGTGGGAATATTTTTTCCCTAAATTTCATAAAGTACAAGTACTACTTGAAAGAAAATGTAAAGTTATTATTTGCAAGAATATACAAAAGTTCAGTCTTGCCTTCAATGAATACTTGCGATACTTCTTTATTCTGTGTGTTTCTGTGCACAGAATTTTTCCTTTCGATGCCAAATCATAGTCCAATTGTTTCGATCACATTTTAAATGGCAATTAAGCTCAACCTGTGTAGAACCAACAATGTTCTCAGCTCAGTTTTAATGGTGGCAGTCTGCACAGCTCTGACTTAGTTCACACGTGTGAAGTGTTGACTGCCATGTCATGACTACGGCTTGGCCAACAAGGATGGAATCACATTCGTTGTTAAGATGCACCTGGACTTCAGAGACAATCTGGTTGTGTACCCTGGTGAGATACAGTAGCTCAGGATTTCTTCTAGGGTTGTTGAAAGCGAATGTTCTAAATTCAGTGGCTGAGATGAACCCCAGGTGGTAACTTGGTGGACCTGTTTGATGGTGATCGTGAATCTCATTTCAGGAACTCATGTTCTTCTCATTGCCATCAAACTTTTCTTCTGTGCTTTGTCTGAACTTACTGCAAATTGCGGGTGAAGCTGGGATATTCAGGTGTTGGAAGCCCAGATTCCAGGTTGGACATTACTGGTGGTTGTTGTGAAGACTGAGTCACATCTTGATCCAACAGCACAGACTCCTTATGTCAGAAACTGCCTCCTGCTGAGGCTGATGGCTGTTTTGATGGTTGGGCTATAATAATCTTGAACAGTGCAAAGTTGCCTTTGTCTTCTTTGATAAAAAAAAACTAAAATATACTTTTATTTATTTTATTTTATTTTTTTTGAGTTGGAGTCTCGCTCTGTTGCCCAGACTGGAGTGCAGTGGCCACTCCCGGCCACCGCAGCCTCGACCTACTGGGCTCCAGCAATTCTTCCACCTCAGCCTTCCAAGTAGCTGGAACTACAGGTGCGTGCTACCACGCCCGGCTAATTTTTTTTTAATTTATTTATTGTAGAGATGAGGTCTCGCCAAGTTGCCCAGGCAGGTCTCGAACCCGCAGGCTCAGGCAGTCCACTCACCTCAGCCTCCCAAGGCGCGGGATTACAGGCTGAGTCACCGAGCCCGGCTAAAATGTACTTTTAAATTAAACTTTAAAGGAGTCTTCAAAGTTCATGATTATGCCCAGAGATCCCATATGTCACTTACCCAAGACTTTTTGGAACTTTTCTCCCGCCCTTCCATTCACTTCCTCCCTACTACTTATTCCTTTTCCTCTTCTCAGTTTAGCTTCTCAACAATGCTCAGACACAAAAATATTGAATGCTTAAGTTAGAGAAGCTTCACAATAAAGATTAGACGCTATGGCAGATGTTGCTGACTGAAACTTTGCACCTTGGAGATAACTCCTGTAGGTCTTTGAAGCAGTCGTTATTCCTACAAGATGTACTCAATACCTATGCCCTCATAGACTTGTCACTTTATTCCATAAGCATCTGTTGACTTTCCAGACAAGCAGATTTGGCGACTGTTGAGACATTTCTGGATATAAGAGAATTTACACACAAGGGAAGTAAAATCTTCAGTTATGTCTGGGCATGCTTGCTTTTATAGTCCACATTCATCTACACTTTTCCATGTCCCTGTTATGAAGGAGTTGTGAGGATGATGAAATTTATACAGACATTTCTTCATCTTTTTAAGTTTCCCAAGAACAATGCTTTAGTTGTTAAAGTTATTGCAGGTACTCTATTGTTCATGTGCCCTTTATTTAGTAATACGAGTCATTCAATAAATTTTAGTTATTACATTGAATACTCCTTCTAAACCTACTTAAAGTTGGATTTATTTCAGCACAAGCCATTTATTTCATCTTGAAATATTACAGGGTTTTACATGATTTTGTGGAAAGGCCACAATTTACCTGAATATATAGACTTTTCTCTCAATATAAGCTGTAGATGTAAAACATTGTATATAAATAAATTTAATAAATTAAAATATAAATTAAATAGAAATCTAATACATGTAGATACTAATTTTGATACCAATTATAGGTTAGAGATTCCATATCTAAAATCATAGCTACGGCAAAAATGAATAAACAATTAGCATATCTTTTTGGAGAAGATTAAAGATTAAAGTTGAAAGATTATTTCTTTCTTATATCCAAAGAGAGTCCAATAATTCTGGTTGTGGGACAGGTTTAATTATTGTAATAGGGACAGTAGGTAGTAAAATTGTGTTCCTGTCTAGTGTTCTCGCACATATAGATTTTGTTAGAATATTCTTTGTCAAAATTAATAGTAAAATGTTAATATGTAATGTTTTCTCATATATCATAGTATGGCACTTGCTGTTATATATAAATTTTCTTTAGATGACTTTAATTATCTACACCTATAAAAAGATAATTAGCTTCATTATTTCTTAAATAATGTGTATCTGCTTCCAAATGCAAGTTTTTGTCCAATCTTTAGTATTACTATGTCAACTTTCTTGGACATTTACTGTATAGAAAACACAATAATGAATCTACTTTCCTAAAAGCTTCACCTGGAGAAGATAAAAATTTTGTTCAGCTCAATCTATTTCTTTCTTTCCAACTCCTCATGGTCTAATAATTAAAATTTAAATTTCTTTGTATGACTTCCCACTCCATTCATTTATGTCTTTAATCAATAATATTTGTTAAGATTATTTGTTCTGTGTTAGGCTCTCTGCTGGGTGCAAGAGAGTCAGTGGCAGGCAAGTGAGAGGGATAGCCTCTGTTTTCAAGATGTTTGCAGGCTGGGGGACAGATGATATTGAAATTGAAACAACACAAATAATTTATACTCGTCAACTGTAATAGAGTGCTTGGAAAAAGAAGTGCGGGCTGCTACAAGAGCTTGCAATAGAGGGAGCTTTGGTAGTCAGGGCCTGAGGGTCAGGGAAGGCTTCCTGGAAGAAGAGGTATTTGCGGTGAAGAAAGGAAAGTATGGCAGGTCAGGCATCCCAGTGGTGGTGGAGAGAGGGGAAGGTTGGGCATCTGTAGACAAGTGTATGTCTGCTTGGTCAAATATTTTTTTCTTATAGAATTATATTAAACATGAGATATTTGTAGAATATGGATTTTTTTCATTCATGAAAAGTTCATTTCCTTACTGAGAATATTTTATAACATTGGAAAGAAGTTTTGCTTGTGAACAACAAATGTACACACGTAGCTCCCACCTTTCTTTTATATAGACTTTATTTTTTAGAGTTTTAGGTTCATAGCAAAATTGCGTGGAAGGTCAAGAGCGTTCCCATATGTTCCTAGCCTTCAGGCAGGTGCAGCCATTCCCCACCAGAAGGGT
Source organism: Tarsius wallacei (assembly GCA_963574415.1). Taxonomy (NCBI): domain Eukaryota; kingdom Metazoa; phylum Chordata; class Mammalia; order Primates; family Tarsiidae; genus Tarsius; species Tarsius wallacei. Next base: position 38,695 of record CAUYQG010053191.1, read on the forward strand.
GTGTTTGTTACGACTGATGAACCTATGCTGACATATCTCCTCACCAGAGCCCATAGTTACAACAGGGTTCACTCTTGGTGTCTATAGGTTTGGGCAAATGTCTAATGACATGTATCTACCATTATAGTGGACACATTTCAGTGCCCTAAACATTCTCTGTGCTCTGCCATCCACCCTTCTCTCTCCCCCAACCTGTGCCTGGCAATGACTAATCTTTTTACTGTCTCCATAATTTTGCCTTTTCTAGAATGTCATACAGTTGGAATCATAGAGAATGTAGCCTTTTATGATTGACTTCTTTCACTTAGTAATATGCATTTAAGGTTCCTGAGAAATGTTCAGAATGGAGTGTGCCATTCGGATAACCACTAGCAAGATTCATTTTTAAACTATTTCATGCCATGAAAATGAATATTCTCAATTTTATTCCCTAGAATGCCTCTATCTTTTAACTGCTGTTGAATACAAGAGAACCGTGTGGGTATATTGATAATAGAAAAGAACACACAATAAATAAAATCAATGATGTAATAACCATAGTTCCAAAACAATAAGAAAATAATTTAGATTAAAATAATAATAATCTATTCCTTTACAAAAGCTTACACTAAACATGGACATGAAATTGTCAGTTGAGAGTCACAGGTAATTATTTGTAGTTTCATAGCATTGATTGGTAAACTTAAGGTCTATTGTGGATTTTCTGAGATGGTTTCAGTTTCAGATGTCTTGTCCTATTGTTGAACATTAGTTTGGTGTGTATTTCTGAAACTGCAGACTGACTAGTTCTTATGGCTATTCCAAGTCAACACCTGGTTATGTTAAAGAAAATGTATGGGCTCTGTTAGTAATTCTCTTTTGAAATAGTTATATCTAGATAACCAGTTTTCATTTATCTTTATCCTTCCTGTGTGGGTTGTCTTTGAGCGAATGATATGCTTTTTTTTTTTTCTTGCTTGAAGCTTTTGAAGAATTATTTTTCTTTAAGGAAAATTCAAAAGGCTAGAAATGGAAGGAGTTTGAAAATGTCATTGAAATAATAGCTGGGTGCAGTTGATTGAACTTATATAAACTCTTTGAAAGTTGGATTGACTAGCATTCATGTTTGATCTAGTTAAACCAATAAAATACAGGTTGTAATCTTTATATAATTACAAAAGTCCCACTGTCTAATCCTACCTGGAGGTTACAATGATGATTCTAGAGGCAGACGTATTTCTAGCCTAATGTACTTTGAATCTTTATCTTTGTTGGCTTTAAGCCAGAGCAAGACTTTATTGCAAATACTGTATTTTATTTTTGTTGTCAAGTGGCTTAACTGGTGAAGGCTATTGTAATCTGACTAAGAACTTCCCCTGGGACGGGAAGTTGAAATGTGCTGGATTCTTGTATCTTTTCATTGTGCTCCTACTCAGAGCCCCATAGGTAAGCAACATAGGTGGATGGTGATGATGCAGTGCCATGCACACCTGGCCTAAACAAAGTAGCCAGAGTTAATCAGGGGTTTAATGATATCCCTGATGCTACCAGGCAGGCTTCTTAGAAGTTCTTTGTAGAGACAAATAGTGTGGTAAATGCTGATTGACAAAGGCAAAAGCACAAGACAGCTGCACAATCTTGGCATGGGACAATTATTTTTAAGAAAAACAGGAAATTCAAAATCCAAAAGGGAACTAGGGATACATTTTGAGAGGAAAATATATAGATAAATGTATGAATGTGTGCATCTGTATGTGTGTGTGTAGAAAATTTAAAAGACAAATGATCTACTAGAGAATTTTTGCAGTAGACAGATGATTATTAAACTTAAATGGTACTAATAACTGCTGAAATTGATAAGAAAGTGGTATGATAAATGATCCATAGTAAATATGGTAAAAGATACAAAGTATTCAGCATGAAGGGAATACAAATGGCCAATCAAAGGAAATTAAAGCAAAAATACTGTACCATTGCCCAATCATCATATTGGCAAACATTGAAAGATTGCTGCCACCCAAGGACAAAACAGTATGGCAAGGTATCTCCCTTCTTCATACTTGTCAGTCTTACTAATAAGATTTAATCATTTAGTCTGGGGTGAGTGTTATCCATTGAGAGCTGGGAGACTTTTAAGTCCAGGATTACCCCTCCCCGCTCCTAAAGACTATAAAAATAGCAAATGACAACAAAATCACATCAATAGTAGCAAGGGATTTTTTTTTTCTGACATCAAACTGGGCCAAATATTTTGCTAAATAGTTTACATGGATTATATTTTTGATCTTCCCAAGCATCCTATGATATATCTTCACTAATAAAAAGACATTCTAATCATAATAATCTTCCATGCTTGTTTGTTATTGCCCCAAATATTTCTTTGTGATGACAGAGCTTTTCCTTTTATTATGAGTGGAAAATTTTGCTTAAAATGAAAATGCATTGGTTGAGGTAATGCATTGAGATTAATTTTCAATGAAATCTAAACATTTCAACTGATAGGCTCTGTAGCTATTGGTTTCTTTCTCATTTTGATGGGTGTGCATCAGCCAACAGGATGGGGAGCATTGAGTTTCAGTAAAGGAGGAAAGTCAGTGTGGGGCAGGCAGAAGGGTTTGCCTTTGCGAGTGGAGGCTGGGTAGCTGAAGGCAATCGCTGCTGCATTTTTTTTGTTTGTATTGTTGAAGTTTGACTATTTTATCTGCAGTCAAAGAAAGCAACAAAAAAAGTTAACTAAAGTGTGTCACGCATTTTTCAGGACTGCAGTCTCCCTTCTCTCTCTCTCTCTCTCTCCCCCCCCCTTAACTCTGACATTTACAAATAAAATATTTTATTTACAGAGATAAGTCAAAATCCACTGTAATCTGCTTTCTATCCATTTATCCAATCTCCCTTCCTATTCTCTGCTCTAAACCATCCATCCGATCTGTTGCTTTCTGAACATATAATACTCAGGACCGTCTGGACCAATCTTTACCTCTCCTTCCAAGATTATGAAACTGAAAATTCCTTCAAGCCCGAGTGTCAACCTCATTTCCTTTGTTTAACTGTGACTTTACCTGTTGTGATGCTTACCACTGAATTTAATCACTGGCTTCATGACTCTGGATATTTTGCTTGGCTTCCTTGACTACAGGTTTCTTTTCTTTTTTCTTTTAAATTGTATGGGTCACTATGTTTTCAAAACAAGGCAAATTCTTTAGAAGTGGTTTCTACACTCTTATAAAAATACACATAGAACATAAAGCAAGCAATAGTGGAAATCTCATTACTAGTATACAAAGAAAATATCTGAGCATTTGCTTCCCCAGAGTTTATGGATTTATCTATACAAGGGGCAACACCACTAAAAAACAGAATTATATTTTGGAGGGTGGATCCCTTGTAGTATAGGTTTCCCGCTAGGTAAGTGTTCTAGGAGCCCATTGGTGTCAATGTGCCAGCTAGTGTTGTTGTGAGAGGCTGTGTTCGGCTTCAGTGTATTTTTTTTTTTTTAGATTCGTTCGATGTGTTTGCTCATTTCATGATGGGTGATTTACAAGTGCGCCTGCCCACACCACATTGAATATTCAGAAGTTTTTGGCCCAAAACAGCATGACCCCCATGCCCCACCCTTCCTATTCACCCAATCTCATCCCAAGTGACTTTTTGTTTCCCTGGATGAAAAAATGTCCTCAAATGGAAACGTTTTGCTGATGTGGAAGAGGTAAAACAAAAAACAGCAGAAGCACCAAAAGGCATAAAAAAACGGACAAATTCAAAAACTGTTTTGAGCAGTGGGACTACAGGTTTCTTAACTGTAAAATAGATAAATGAAACATGTCATTTCATGGGATGATTATGTGGGGTGACTACGTAAAACACCAAGACATATGACTGTCATATAGGTGACTATTATAATAATAGTGAAAGGCAAAATATGATCACAAAATAGTAATATTTTGTTAACCAACAATTTGGGGGCAGGCAAGAGTTGCTATGCCCCAGTCACCCTTGCATGGTCTTGAATTGATGCCATCTCTGAGAACCAAGAGCTGCCCTTGCTGCTAATGTGATACAGACAGGCAGAAAGGAAACATGAAGTCTGGTTTCTAGGACCGTACTCCTGTTGGGAAGACAAAATGTAGACGAAAGAAAGCATATCACACAGCACGGTGTTAGATCTCCCAAGTGCAGGGTGGCAAGTGCATTCTCCATAGAGAAAGTCCTGCCCATCCATCTAGAAAAAGAAATATCCAGAAGGGAAGAAGATGGAATCTGATCCCACGTCGAGGTTTCTCGCCCAAGCAGCCGGATCTGCTGATATGACTCAAGGAGGCTGAAAGTCTTCACACCATGATTGTGTTCTACAAAACCTTCTGGAACTGGCCTTGACCCTGTCTTCAAGGTCTGAGTCACCCACTTCAGCCCTGGGTCTCTTTGGAAGATGCCTCACTGCTTTCCAACACTGGGCAATGAGCATGGAATATTAAGTTGAGGCCAGGATGGGCTTAGACATACGTGGTCCTTGGAAGTCCCGGCGAGAGCCAACTCTGTTCAGGGTATTCAGAGTGAATCCTTCCCAGGCAAGATGCTGAGAGTGTTCATTATTGGGGAATCCTCCAAAGCTGCCTCCGCCCTTCCTCCCAACTTCTGCATACTGTGCTTCTCAATGTCCAGCCCCTGATTCTGCAGTTGTAGGTCTGTTTATGACCATACCTCAGTCTGCCTGGCCCCTCCGTGAACTTTTAGCTTGTTACCAAGCCAATGGCTCCTTTTATAAAATTCCAGTTTTATAAAAGGGCAAGCTATGCCCTCTTATACCCTTTCTCCTAACACCTAGTTTTCCAGTAATTAAACCACGCCCACCATTTTTCCAGCTTTGGCCTCTGTCCAATCTAATTATTTCTCTGATGTAAACCCTGCCAAAAGTCATACGTAACTTCACCCTGGGCTGTTCATACAAGTCCCCAGCTTCAGTCCTTGCTTGTCTGGGCAGTGGATATTGATGTGGAGGAGAAAGGAGGGCCCAGGTGAGGATGTATGGAGCTCGGTAGGGGAGTAGGTAGGTTGATACTAAGTTGGCTAAAGTCCTAGATATGTGTAGGAGTTATCGGGAGCCAAGGCTGAGAAGGAAAGTTAGGGCTATATGCTAGAAAGGCTTAACAGCTTAAGTGTTAATACGGGACTGACATCTTTTAAGCCAATAATCTTCACATAGAACAGAAAGATTTCTAATCCTATACAGTTGAGGTTTACTTAGTGGTTTTGGGAATCCTATAACTAAGGTATCTTATTGGGAATGAAACGTATTAACATATATTATTGGGGATGGAGGGGCAAAATCTATATCCATGCAATGAAATTTGACAAAAAAGAATGAAGGACTCATATATGCTACTATACAGATGAATCAAGATTGCTGTAGCATTTTGTGTAATGTAAACATGGTCAATGTTAGAAGCCAGACACATATTGTATGATTGCATGTATATGAAAAGGCCACATAGTGTATGATTCAATTTATATCACATGTCCAGATGTTTATATAAATATATATATTATATATGTATATATATATGTAGAAAGTGTGTCAGAAGGCATAGCATGATCTTTTATAAAATTGGAATTTTGTATAAAGTGTCTAGTAGATTAGTAGTTGCTGGGATGAGACAACTGGAGGGAAAGAGAAAATGGGAGTGACAAATAGGTACGGGCTTCTTTTGGGGCTGATGAAAATATTCTAAAATTAGATAATGGTGGTGACTACATAACCTTCTGTATATACTCAAAATCACTGAATCTTACAGTTTGAGTTTCTTGGTATGTAAATTATATCCCAATAAACTTGTTATACAAATATTTTTAAAAGATATGTTATTGGTTCAATTTTCTTTTCTCATTACTGAAAATACTTGTAATACTTTATTCATACTGGTTTTCTTCAAGTTAAAAGTTTAGAGGTTCCAACATAGGAAACAAATGACTTTGTCTCACCTCTACCCTGAACTTCAGAGAACTAGAGGTCATGGCATCTTATGTATTGAGTGATGGCTTCTAGTAGCTTTGCCGGCTACTCCAGCCTAGCACAATCTGACTTAAAATATCACAATCAAAGGAAAAACCGTGACCAAAATTTTAGTTCTGTGGAATGAGAGTTTCCGAGGCAGAAATTCTAATGTTCAGGATAATAAATCATAGCCCTAATATTTGCTGTATATTGAGTGTATATATGATTTCATTTAGTTATCCCAATGACCTTATGCATAAGGTATTGCTGTTATGCTTGTTTTACAGATGAGTAAACTGAGGCATAGGGATATTAAGTCCTTTGTCCCTTGTGCATTTAGTAAAAGGGAAAGAGAAGGCTTTCAATATGGAATCAGTCTCTCAAGCTCAAACTCTTATTGTTGTGAACTGGTTGAGATCAAAATTGTTTACAATGCTTGACTTGTAAATTTATAAAAATTGCTTACTATGGAAGAAACTTCTAGTGTTCATTTTCCTGCTGGTATGTGTTTCATTGCTCAGCACACCATGAAAATTGGCTAGGACACTTTTCCCTTTCAAACGGCTTGGAATCTTTATTATTTTATGTGTCTGTTTATATCAAGAAGTCAATGACAAAGTAGGATTTACATTAGAAACACATTTTCTGTATTAGGAAGAGAGAAACAGGTTGGCAATATTGGTCTTTTGTTAAAATGCAAATATTTTAATGCACATAAATTATAATTTAAAAATTATTAGTATGTGAATATGTAGTTTTCTATTAAAATGTTTAATAAATCAATATTTTTTTCTTTTTTGTTTTTCAGAACAATGGTTCCCTGGTTTGGTGCCAGAATCACAAGCAATGTTCTAAGGTACATTTCCTACAACTGTATTCATGATGTAAAAGTCTTTTAATTTTGAAATAATTATATACTCACAGGGAGTTGCAAAGATAGCATGGATAAATAATATGTATCCAATTTTCACCAATGGTTACAGTTTATGCAGTTGTAGAACAATATCAAAAACACAAGATTGACATTGATACAATGTATGTATATAACTTTATAATATTTTATTACATATATAGATTCAAGCTGTGTAGCTACCACTGCCATCCAGATACATGTATCAATAGTTTTATATATTACCTTATTTTCCTATTGTTCTATAATGTTCTGATTAAAAAAATAAGGAGAAAATGCTTTCTGATTGTACCAGATGATTTAATACATTCTACTTACATCTAACTTATTTTGTATGTATTTTGATTTGTTTGTAGGAATTGTTGGTTAAATAATTTGATCCTTTAATTAAACTTTTTTTCCATTTTTGAGTATCCACCCTCCCTCCCTCCTTCTCTCTCTCTCTCTTTCTCTCCCCCTCCCTCCCTCCCTCCTTCTCTCTCTCTCTCTCTCTCTCTTTTTCTTCCTAAGTTGAGGTCTTACTCTGTTGTTTAGCAGGTTGGAGGGCAGTGGCATGATCATGGCTCCCCGCAAACTCCACCTCCTGGGCTCAGGCAATCTTTCCACCTCATCCTCCCTAGTATCTGAGACTACCGGTGCATGCCACCATGCCTGGCTCATTTTTTGATATTGTGTAGAGACGATACCTCACTATGTTGCCTAGGCTGGTCTTGAACTCCTGGGCTCAAGCAATACTCCCTTAGTGCTCGGATTACAGGCATGAGCCACCACGCCTGGGCCATTTTTGAGTATTTTTTGCTGTGTACTAACATACTATAAATTTTGTCTATGTTAAACATATACTTGATAGAACACATTTCTTACATCAGTCCCCAAACCTCACAATCTCTCTAGTTTCAGTCTGAAGCAGGTTTTATAATCAGATTATATAAATGAGTAAAGTTTACAAAATTTGCTAAAAATATTGGAGCAACTTTGGGATCATAATAGTGTTTGATAAGATTTATGTCATGGAGATTACTTTTAGTCCCCAAATGAAACACTTCTTTATTTTACAGCAAGAAGTTAGCCTAAAGAATATATAATAATATTAAAATATCATATTTACAAAGAGCATTATTATTTTGAAAGGTCTTTTTTATCTTCAACGTCTCCCTTTCAATTTTAATGGGGAAAAAGTAACTTTTCATTAATAACCTGTTAAATAAAAATATGAATCATTTAGTAACATGGTCACAATTTGTAGTCTACAGACTCAAGGTATGAATGACCTGAGACCAGGCTTAAACTAGAACACTAAAGGTCCATGTAATCTGTTGGTTGCTATGGAAGGTCTTTTCAACACATTAAATAAATGATCGTAGAATAATATTTCTAACCCAAAAACTTTGTTATAGTGATGCATTTCTACAATCATGCACACATTGTTTTATCTAGCACATGTGAATGTTATTAAAAATAGGGCAAGATTCTTACATGAATGTGAAAAATCTGGTGAAGATAAACTTTGCTTACCTTTGACTTTCTAGATCCTGGGAAGAAATGAAATGTCTGGTTATGATTCATTTACTTTTTAAAGTGTAATATCCTAAGCATTTGTTCTGACAAGACATTTTCTGTTATCAACTGTATTAATTGGTCTTCAGCTGGAATTTTGGGTAACTTGTTTATGTCATCATTGCTAATAAAACACATAATGCCACAAAGTTAACTAAATTTCATAAGTATTGTTTTTGATTAATATTGTATTAATTGGGTATTATATGAATAATAATTTGTTGTATTGGTATTATTTCTTATTTAAGTACCATTTCCCCTCATATCCTATCAAGTAATTAATTATCTTTTGCACACTTAAAAGGAATTTGAATGGAAGAGGTTCGTTTGAACTATTTTTTAATTATTGCAATAAAAGAAATGTACACCTCTAGGGATTATAGACAGTGAAACTATATTTTGAAATTGAATGATCAAGGCTGACACGGGAGACTTTGAATTTCGTAAGAAATCAGTCCTTTTGCCTGAAAGCAAGAATGAATCAATAAGTCACAGCTAACTCTAACAGAAACTTTGGAATATATTACCAAAGCGGACATAATTTAAGCGTTACCTTTAACTTGGGTTCCTTGGGAATCCTTGGGAATGAATTTTACATATTAATCAAAGTGCATCTCCTTTGGGAGTTATCACAACTGGATACATGTGCAGATAATTACAGCTTGCATTTCTTTTGGGATGGTAAGCTTTCCTTCTTAATTTTTAGGTTAATAAGTTTAATGGTAATTCATAGTAACTCCATTTTACAGATGGGGAAATTCAGACACGTACATATTTGATGATGGTTTTGCAGTCACTTAGCAAATTAGTAGAAACATACTGAAGATAAGGTTTGCATAATATTTTATAGAAACCACACACTAATAATTTCTTGTTAGCAGCTGCAAAGCCTGTCAGCTCCACCTTCGGAATCCTTCTGGAATAGATCCCATCCAACTTCTCTTCCTGTCTCCACTCTGCCATCATCTCTTGCTGGATGAATTTAAGAGTATCCTGATAGGTCTCCCAGTTTCCACTTTTGCCTTAAACAATCAAAATTCCTCTTCGCTGCCAGAAAGATACTTTAAAAATATAAGTGGAATCTTGCTACTTTCTACCTTAAACCTTATGGTGTATTTTATCTTACTCCAAAGTCTCATTCTTAGTTTCTCTGGCTCTCTCTTGTCCCAACTTTATCTCCTTAATTTTCTGTATGAGAATTTTAAAGTTTTTTAAAAAATCTAATTTTAGAGATGAGGTCTCGCTATGTTGTTGCCCAGGCTGCTCTCGAACTTCTGGGCTCGGGGGATCCTCTCGCCTTGGCCTCCCAAAATGCTGGGATTACAAGCATGAGCCACCACGTCTGGCCAACTTTATTTCCTACTCTAACCCTTCCAGGTTGCTTTCCCTCCACCAAGAATGGTCCTTCTGCAGAGAGATGCTATCTCATCCTGTTTTCTCATACACTCGTCAGCACAAATGGCATCTTCTCAGTCATGCCTACCGAGATCACCTTGCCACTCAGTTACAAGCCTTATTGTCCATACAATGCCCTAACATGACATTATATAGTTAATCCTTTATCACTGAATGTCTGTCTCCTTCACCAGAAGAAAAGCTTCATGGGGACACATACTCTGTCCTCTTTGTTTACTATAGTGTCCCCAGAGCTCAAACTGGTGTTTGGCACACAGTAGTTGCCCATATTTGTGATGAATGAATGAAATAAACCCTTATATTTTTCTCCCCCAGTATATATCTTTACTGTATTACCTTCAGAAAAAAAGTAATAGGTAATCTACTTTCTATTTGTATGACTTACCATGTTATTTGTTATTCATTGGGAAAATTTGCTTTTTATTTCTATTGTGAAGGTAGATCATATAAATTGGGTCATTTTGTCATACCCAACTAATGAAAGTCAAAGGGCTGGAGGAAAAGCACATAACTTTCCAGGAATATAATTCTCTGCCAACATGGCTGCTGAAATTGCCTGCTGTGCCCTGAAACCAGTTTTTATCTAATAGCTACTGAAACAACCTGCTGCAACTCTAAAACTAATCTTGCTCGCCACCATCACTCATCAATCAATGCTTGACAGCTCCCCAGAACTTTACTAGTGCCAATGAACTGTCTTTCAAAAAATTAAGTAATATTTCTCCTTTTTATAAAACCTCCAACCTTCTCTTTGTTTTTCTTACATGCTTAAGGTTATCTGGTCTATGTGTATGCCTCGAATTTTAATTCTTGCTTCCCAAATAAATCATTTTAAATTTAGAGATTCTTCTCTACATTTTATTTCACTTCAACACTATGCTGAGTTCAACATAATGGAGTCAGTACTATGAACTCAAGGGCCTTTGCCCTGCATCATTCAACCCTAGAGAATAAAGAAGAGTCGCTTATTGTCCAACACAAATCTAGTGGTTCTCAATCTAGGGACATTTTCCTCTCCCAAAAACATTTGGCAATGGCTGGAAACATTTTTGGTTGTCAAAACTAGAGGTGGGGAATTACTGGCATCTAGTGTACCAAGGCCAAGGTGCTGATAAATAACTTACAACGCACAGGGAAGCCCCCACACAAAAGAATTATCTGGCTCCAAATACCAGGAGTACTGAGACTGACAAACACTGGTCCACATATTTCAGGAGTTATAAAAGAAATTAAGAACACAGTTCTGTTCTCAGCATGTTTACTTTATTATGTGAAAAAAATATGTACCTTACTAAGCACAAGATATGTGCCAAGCATCTTTTTAGGGGTTCATTTATATACAGGAACTCTACTTATCATGTACTCTGTAAGATAGGTGAGAGGGGTTGCTCTTTGTCTCCTAATCCAGTCTCTCCTCTTTCTTACTAATCAAAACCTAGTTTCTCACCTGAGCACATTGCCACTTAGCGTGAAACATCTACATTCCCCCAAGCCCTTTTACTGCTAAATATGGCCATCTAACTAATTTCTTGCCTGTTAAATGCTAGTGGAATTATTGCGAAGAACTTTCAAGATGCCTCTTTAAAGGAAACTGATTTAGCTAGAAAATGTACTCATTTTCTCTTCTCTACTTCTTAGAATGCATACCAATGGCAGGTGCCCCAGCAGCTATCTTGGACCATGAGGTACTCTGGAAGATAGTGGCCACCCTGAGAATAACCAATAAGAAAGATAAGAGAAACCTGGGTCTTTGATAGCATGGAATCCCATATTAACCTTGAACTTCTCATGTATTTGCTCATGAGGGGTAAATAACTCTCTGTCTTGCTCAAGTTACTGTTCTTTGATATTTTTGTTGTTATTGTTATATGAAGATGGACTTGTGTGTTGGGAAACTTAATCTTGACCTAATCTTGGCATGACCATCTTCATTTTACACATGCTCAGGAAAGGTGGCTGTTTTTAAAAAAATTAATATAATCACTTGACTAGTAAATACCAAAGACGGGATTTGAAATGAGATCTGATTGAATTAGAAGCCAGTGATTTTCCCAGTGCATACCCCACACATGTTAAGTACTATAGAAAGATAAAAAAGATCATGAAAGATCTTTTGCTCAATTTAGAGGTTGATTCTCTTGGTGCTCCAGGTTTTTTTTTCCTGAATCACCTTTATGGCTGCTGTGAATAATATAACTTCCTAGCAAAATTGTGTACCAATTCTAGTATTCCCTGTTGTCCAATGGGAAGCCAGAAAGACACGGTCTAAAGATGGTTCACTCTGCTGGTTCAGCATAGTTTAGGGATAAACAGTAGATTGCTGGAGAAATAAATTTTTTAGAATTTTCCCCATTAAAGGTGATTTTTGTCTTGTTGAGCGAACACCTAACTCATAAGAACATGGTTTGCTCTTGGTCACTTTAAAATAAACTGTTTGCAAAATTGACATTTAAGTGAAGTTTCTGTCTAGGATGATTAAGGGCAAACCTTTAAAAATATATACTAAATTTATCAAAAAATGATGTCTTTAGAATAACTCATTTTTAGTATTTCAATTTTAGTAGTATCTAAATAATAATAGACTCTATTTCTAATTAAGGAACTAAAAATAAACCTTTGGCATAAAAAAGAACATGTTTAAAATTCTATTTAAGAATATTTTAAGTCAATTTTATCTTAATTTCAATTTTATTTTTCAGTTCAAGCCATCCTAAATACTTTTTGGAATGAGGTATTACTATATTATAAAACATACTGATAAAATGTGGTATATTTACATTCTAATGACACTTTTAAGTTAATCCATTTTTAACAATGAACATTATTTTAAGAGCCTATTGCAATGTTTTCTTAAATAACACGTTACTCTATACATAATATAATGTAAATTTCTACTTTTTTCTATATATCACAATATGGTAGCTGTTCAGCCCTTTCAGGTATGTTTCTAGTTTAACTTTCTTTTAAAATACATTTCGTTTGTTCCACTAAAGTTTGATGAATTCAAATGCAATAAATACTCATTGAGCATCTACTGTGTTTTAGGCCCAAGGGATTACGTAATACAAAGGCAGACTTGGCCTTTGTGCTAATTTTTAACTTTTTGCCTGAACAACTCCCCAACTACTATTACTTTGTCCATTTTTAAATATTCATATAATTTTTACTTAAGTTCTCATGATTGTGCAGATGAGCACGTAACCATCTTCTCCTTACTTCACCCATTAGACTATCCATGCACCTTAAGGATAGTCTCTGCCCTTCTCTTTGCTAATCCTCAATTTTTTCCTCAATTCTAATTCTTTTCCACCCTTTGAGTGAGTTCCCTTTGTACACACCCATTAATAGTTAATATATGAGTAATCCAGTTTCTAGCAGGTTCTACTCACGGTCACCAGGCCCAATTTTCATGTTCATAACTTATTTGGTACTCACTGGGATGGAAATATTTAATTAAGCAAAGAAAACGATTTTTTTATGGGCTTTACTTATCTTTACTAGTCACAACAATGATTCATATTTAATTCCATTTGAATAACATAAGGATTTATCAAAACTGGGAGCCAAGGGTACTTTAAAGCAACAAAAAAGAATCTATACAGAAGAGAGCACCACACACTCCAGTTCTGATTTATCGTTGGTCTTCCTAAATGTTTTTGAATGGGCCACAGATACATGGATCTTAAAACTATGATAAGAGTTAGATGGGTCATAGTAAGATAAGGGAACTGGGTGACACAGGCCGCTGAGATTACTGTTTGCGGGAAGGGTGGAGAGAAAAATTCTAAAGCTAGAGAGGACTTTAGGAATATTCTGGTGAAATTCTTTTACTGCGCAGTTGAATCTGGGGCCTAAGGTAATGATATATCTGGCCAAAGACAACTTCCACTTCAGAGGAATTGTTCTATGTCATTGTTATTTTCCATTGTACATCATTTCCTCAAAGACAAATTTAGGAATGGTTTTGGAGCATTTGACAGGAGATTTGAATTGATGGGCAAGATATTCTGGTATTTAGTCACAGTACATAGTTAGTATATGCTATACTACATGAGACATGTTTAAAAATATCTGTGTTTCTTAGTGGTTTCCCTTATACAAATGAAAAATTATCCTTCCTTCTACCTATCCTGTGTTCATGGCTTAGGCTTCTGTAGTGAAAGATTATCAAGAGAAAAGTGAAAAAAATTATTTAATAAGTTTTATATAACATGGCAGCCTTCCTAAGGAAATGAAGTCCCAAAGAAATGGTTAAGTCTGTGCGTTTTATTTTATTTTGTTGAGTTGGAGCCTCACTCTGTTGCCTAGGCTGAAGTGCAGTGGCATGCTCCTGGCCACCGCAGCCTCAACCTGCTGGGCTCAGGTGATCCTTCTGCCTCAGCCTTCCAAGTAGTTGGAACTACAGGCCTGCGCTACCACGCTGGGCTTTTTAAAAAAATTTAAAATTTTTTTTCTATTGGAGAGATGGGATCTCACCAATTGCCCAGGCTGGTCTCGAACCTGTGGGCTCAGGCAATCCTCTGGCCTCTGTCTCACAAAGTGCTGGGATTATAGGCGTGAGCCACAACGCCTGTCCAGGACTGTGCCACATTTTAATGCTAGATGTGATGAAGAGTGGATTATGATAGGGCAACGGGAATGTGATCTAATGGCAATAAACTTGGGGGAATTTAGCAAGGCCTGTGTGTTCACATTCTTATCGGTGTCCCTGTGTCTTCAGAGATAAGGTTACATTTTCCCTCCAGGTATAGGGAATGCATCTCTCACACAAGGGGCTTAAGACCTATTCCAGGGGAGAAGGGTGTGTGTGGGTGGGAAGGGGAGATCACAAAGACTTTCCCGTTTCTGCTGTTTTATTTATTTATTTATTTGTTTATTTATTTATTTTTTGAGTTGGAGTCTCACTCTGTTGCCCAGACTGGAGTGCAGTGGCTGCTCCCGGCCACCGCAGCCTCGACCTGCTGGGCTCCGGCGATCCTTCCGCCTCAGCCTTCCAAGTAGCTGGGACTACAGGCGCGCACTACCATGCCCGGCTAATTTTTTGATTTATTGTAGAGATGAGGTCTTGCTTGCCCAGGCGGGTCTCGAACCCGCGGGCTCAGGCAATCCACTCACCTCAGCCTCCCAAAGGCGCGGGATTACAGGCTGAGCCACCGAGCCCAGCTGAAACTTTTTTTTTTTAAATTTTAGGGAAATACTATGATTAGACTTGCATTTACACAATGAACAACTTTATTGAAAAATCCAGTAGTATTTAGTAAAATAGGCAGTTCTTAGTGATTGTTTAGATGTATACAGTGAAGAAGTGGGGAAGAAAATTAGCTTGGCTCCCACGTTTCTGGCTAGGTAAATTAGGTAGTGTTTAACATGTTGCATTTGAAAAGCCTTTGCGGCAGCCAAGTGAAAGTTAGCTCTAGCCAACAAGGTGGCTCACTTTGGAAGGCAGAGGCGAAAGGATTGCCTGAGCCCAGAGGTTTGAGACCAGCTTGGGCAACCCCTCTACAATAATTAAAAAACTAGCCAGGCATGGTGGCATGCACCTATGGTTCCAGTTACTTGGAAGGCTGAGGTGGAAGGATCACTTGAGGCCAGCAGATTGAGGCTGTAATGGCCAAGAGCGTGCCACTGCACTCCAGCCTGGAGTTCATAGTGAGACTGACTCAAAAAACAAAAACAAAAACAAAAAAAAGAAAGCTCTATAGATTGGGATGTAGTTTTTTTCAGAAATGTTTAGGATGGAGTTTTTTTTTTTTTTTTTTTGAATCATTGTTTGTGTGACATCACTGAAAAGGATTGCAAAGATTGAATAGAGGAAGATAATCCATAATAATACCATAAAGAGGAACAACATTAAACAGATAACCAGAAATAAAGAGCAAAAGAGACCAAGAAGATCAGCCAGCAATTTGGGAGAAACACTTGAGAGGAGAGATCTCAAAAACCTAGGGAGGGTGTCAGGCTTCATATTCTTTTAAATGTAAAGAAGAAGTAAGAGAACAATAATTAAATGCATAGGAGAGATTAAGAACTATGAGAAACAAGACATATAAACATGACATCTTGGATTATCTGAATATCAAGTACCCCTTTTCCTACAAAATTGTTTAACTATGGTATAGTATATTAAAATATATTAGATCATAAATTGACATTGCACACAATACCCTATAACACATTATTGAAGAGTAGAATAGTGATTATTGTCTACATATCCCTGACTGACCTCTTTCTGTGAATTTAGAAATTGCAAAGATGAATTTTCTGTTTTAAGGAAACCTTTATACTAACAAAGGATGAGAGATAGTAAGCAGAAGGTAATACAATACTGAGATTTCAAACTAAGGAAATGGGGAAATTCAAATCGAAGAACCTCTGTTATCTACTCCCCGCCTGACTGAAATATTATACCTCCCTAACTTCAGGCATCGTTAAGGTCACTGATAGGATGGGCCAGGGATTGGTCAGGGGCAGAACTGAGGTGACCAGATTAAGTAACCAAGAAATTACAGCACTGCCGAAGAAGTAGTAAGTCGTTTTCCATTTCCCCTTCTTGATGGAGATACATTGGAAAGGTTAGGGGTTGTTCACTGAGTCTTTTAGCTGCAAGTTGCTAGATCATAAGGAGCCACATTCAGACCTGACTCAAAAGGTGTATATTACCCAATATTTTGGCTTGGAAATAATGTAACGCGGAGATTTGTTCCAGACTGTGGTGTTTTGTTTTTTGTTTGTTTTGGTAAGAAAAAGATTACATTTCTTATCATACATAGGATAATTTCTGCTATTAGGTAGGAATTTTGGAAGGATATATATAGAACTAAATGTGCATGTCAAAGCATCTTTCTTTAGGAGACCTACCATTACTTTTCCAAAATCCTTATTGGCTATAGGGCCAATCATATATTCTATGCTGGACCATTCTGAGAATCCCATAACTCTATGTGAGAGGATTATGTGATCTTAGCAGAGGTAAACTGATCCTTTTTTCCTGGGATTGTATAATAGTATTGAGAAGGAGCAAAAGAAAGTGATGGGAGAGAGAATGTGAGCAAGAGTGAGCACATGTCTATGTGTTGAACTTGGTAACTAGGAGTATGTGGGGCTGGGGCTACCAGTAGCTGTCTATACACATTTAAAATTAAGCCACAAAGGCCATTGTGGTGGCTCACGCCTGTAATCCCAGCACTATGAGAGATAGAAGTGAGAGGACTGCCTGAACTCAGGAGTTGGAGACTAGCCTGTTTTCATTAGCCAGGCGTGGTGGCGCATGCCTGCAGTTCTAGCTATTTGGAAGGCTGTGGTGAAAGAATAACCTGAGCCCAGCAGGTCAAGGCTGCTGTAGTTGTGAGTGTGTCACTGCACTCCAGCCCGGGTGACAGAATGAGACTCTGACTCAAAAAAAAAAAAATAAAATAAAATAAAAATTTTAAAAATTAAGCCACAAAGAAAAAGTAGAATAAAGAAATTGAGAGATAGAGACAGAGACCTAGCAACATTGTTTTCAGTCCTGGACTTTACTGAGCCTGAAGATTTTCCCTTAGACTGCCCAGTTTGCTAAACCATTAATTCTCAAGCTAGTTTGAGTTGACTTTCTGATACTTGCATGCAGTAATTTTGGATATGACTATGCAAATCAAAAGAGACACAGATAACAAGCACAAAAATATAACATAATCCTACAAAAATGTGAAAAATTAGAACTCAATATCAATAAGTGTTGGGTAAATTATTTCAGCTCTAATACATGAGAAAAACTTGCAATTATGCTTCAGGCTCTTAACTACATATGATGAAAGGAATTCTACATTCATTTAAAATAAATAATTTACATACTAAGCAGTTGAAGAATAAAATTATTTACTATTAGTTGGTTCAGGAGTTATCTTTTGTGATACTCTAAGTGTCATAAAAACATAAATAACATTAAATGACACAACTCACTCATTCAAAATAAAGATTGAACTATAAACACCTATGTGCCCATGAGTTGTGTAAATATATATAACAAACACAGTGAAGTTATTTTGTTAAGAAATAAACAATTTATAAACCAATCTTTGTGCTTGTCAAAATAGCTTAATCTAAAATTAAATATGATTATTATAATATGCAGAATTATCTTTTGGAGTGTAGGCCCCTGTGGTACGCTAGGAATTTGTTTCTCTGGATCAAATGGTCAACCAAAGTTTTTATCTGGAAGTTTGGAGAAGGTTGCATCATGATTTGCAGAAGAAACGTCCTGAGTTGTGGCAAACAGGTGACTGGTTCTTCCACCATAACAATGTACCTGCTCACTCTGGACTGGGTGCTCAGCAGTTTATCCAAAATGGCATGAACACCATACTCCATCCTCACTATTCACCTGATCTTGTCCAGGTCAACTTTTTTGGGTTCCCCTGGATGAAAAAGTCCTGAAAAAAGGGAAATTTTTTGCCACAAGGGAGGTGAAACAAAAAACAGCAAAAGCACTACAAGGCATCCAAACTGACGAGACCAAAGACTGTTTTGAGCAGTGAAAAAAGTATCTTGATAGTGTATTGCATCAAATGGAGAGAACTTTGAAGGTGACTGAAGTTTAAACATGTTAGAATACATATAAATTTTTAAATAAATAAATTCCAGTTTTTGGGGGGAGTCCCCCTCATATATTAAAACTACTTAGAGCTTCCTAAGCAGTGACCCATATGAAGGGCAAGCAATATCTTCAGTGACACCGATAATTAGAGGCGACACAGGGAATACTGTCACACTTGGAATGACTCTAAGGTTAAGGGAGACCATACAGGCAGAATAGATCTTATATTTGGGATGAATTATTCCTGTCTTTCTCACTGCCTGCCAGTTTAAACACACACGCATACACATAGACCACTATCACTACCACCACATATATTTTATTCCACGGTTTCTTCCCTGCTATATCTACAAAACGACCACAAGTCTGATGCCAAAAACTAAATAAAAACGTTTTTGCTTCCCAGCTACTTGTACTCAATTCCAGTATCCCCAGTCAAGCTTGTCAGCCAGTGGCTTAGAACTCTAGAAAATCTAAATTATTCTACCTCCTGGAGCATAACTCCAACACTTATGTTTGTGTATAATGTAGGCAATAAGCACAAAATATTACTAGTTTCTCAGGGAAGGAAAATAATACTGTTAAGCAACTTTAGTACAGGTAATTACTATGTATGAGTTTATATTAATAGAGAATCTTCTTTATGAGGTAAAAATATCTATTGGGTCTTCGTTATTACAAGAGAGATGCTTTTCCTTAACTAATATGTAGTATCTATCCTGTGATCATTTAAAATTTCTTCTCACTAATCAAATTCTTACATGCTTGAAACACCAGGAGGTTGAAAGACAGATCTATAGCAGCTCATTCGATAACCCTGTGTACCTTTCTGTGTACTGTTATGGCTGACTTGTATCCCCTCTAACTCCCATTATTATTTTGAAAACGAATTCCTTAGTGTGTGACTATATTTGGAGACAGGACCTTTAAGGAGGTAGCTGGGGAAAATGAGGTCATATGGGTAGGCCTTAATTCAACATGCCTGGTGTCCTCATCATAAGAAGAGATTAGGACACAGACATGTACGGACGGAACATCATGTGAAGACACAGGGAGAAAGTAGCCATATAAAAGCCAAGGACAGAGGCTTCCCAAAAAAACCCAATTCTGCTAACTCCTTGATCTTGGACTTCTAGCTTCCATATGATACGAAAATACATCTGTGTTGTTTAAGCCATCCAGCTTGTGGTACTTTGTTATGACAGCCTTAGCAAACTAACATATTAATGATCTACCTACTCAATTTTCTGTTGTCAGAACTATTTATTTTATTCTCATTATTATAAATTTTTTCATAAGGAACACCTTGTCTTTTGTGAACTGATTTTAAAAACACTGGCAGTGCTGTTTTCACAACCTAAGTGTGCTGAAATTTGAGATAGTTTACAAGCATCCTCATATTCTTTAGTTATTTTAAGTTCACACTTTTACTGTTTATATTAGTCATATATTTGACTAATTTTCTGGCATCCTGGAGGTACCAAAAATCACCTCACACTTTGATTTCTGTTGAATCCGAACACTAATCTTAATGCCTTGTCTGCACAGTTGACAATGAGGGTCAAACTTCCACAGCTATCAAGCAGAAGTATGTTGTCAGTGTTGCTAAGAGATCTGAATCCTAACAAACGACCTTTCTAATTCTTTGTGGTAAACATTTAAAAATACGTAAACAAATAAATGATCGTCAAGGATAACCTGAAAACATTTAACCAAAATAGTTTTTGTACTACAGGTGGGATATCTAAATCACTTTTGGAGATTAATTCTTCTCTCCACTTCAAGGAGATTATTCACATCCTAAGTCACCAAATTACTCATGTTCAGTGTTATCTAAGGCAGCTAACATATTTTGTTGGGTATTTGGGAAATTTGCAATTTCAGGTGAAAATCAAACAGAAAAGTTTGTGTTTCTCCAATTTTCATCCTGACCTAAAGGACGTGAGAATGCTTGAAAACTGTCTCATATTTCATAACATTGGGGTTGAAAAATCTTTGATGTCGGGACAAAAACCAGGGAAACACAAAGTTTCTGTTTGCTTTTTAACTGAGATTGCTGGTTTGTGCCTTTCCTGAATTTCTAACAAAACATGTATTTCCCTTATATCTTGATACTACGTTGAAATGAAGACTTACATCACAGAGGCAAGGAGTGAGAGAAAGAAGGAAGGAAGGAAGAAAGGAAGAATGGAAGGAAGGCAGTAAAAATGGAAAAAAAGAAAGGAAAATGGGAGAAATGAGAGGAACTAAGAAAGGAAGAAAAATAAAGAAAGAAATTAAGATAACATTATTTAGAATACTAATTTTATCAGGCCATCAGTATAGTAAAATAATTTCAACCATTCAACCTTACCTGGTGTGTTCCAGCCCAAAGAAAATGTGATTAAGTATATTCAATATTACTTATTCTGGACAGATTTACCATATGAAATCTTCAACAAATATTTTCTCTCTGGTGATGTTAAGCCTACCTTCTCTGAAATATAACACCTTACAATTCCTCCTGATGCTACAGAAAGCAGCTGTGAGGATTCCTGAGGAAGTGACAAGAAATACTTTCTTGTCCAAGAGGGTAGGGTTTTATGGTGGTTGGGAAGAATTTTCAGTTTAAATATGTAAAATTGTTATTAATCTCCAAAGTCATTAACTTGACATCTAACAGAAAAAGAAATGAAGTTAATATAAATCAGTGCACAGTCACTAAAGTTGAACTGTACTTTCTTTTTTTTTTGGGTTGGTCTCACTCCGTTGCCCAGACTGGAGTGCAGTGGCCGCTCCCGGCCACCGCAGCCTCGACCTGCTGGGCTCCGGCGATCCTTCCACCTCAGCCTTCCAAGTAGCTGGAACTACAGGCGCTGCATTACCACACCCGGCTATGACTTGTACTTTCAATCCTCCTGCTCTCTGCTTAGAGGAAATCCTGTGCCAAGCACTGCTTTGAGATAGACTTCTTCCCAGTCTCACCATGTCTGATAACAGAATTCTAATACAAAGATACTTCTGCACCTTGGCCCACAGCATGTAGAGATGGGAAGAGTTATTTATGGTTTTTCATTTTTTCAAAGAAAACCTCACTCCTATACTTCTAATATGGGTATATCTTTGTAAGAGTATTAGGGACAAAACAAATAAGTAAGCCAGCCCCTATACTCAAATTAGCGAGATGAGAAACAGACTACAACTATTGAGAATTTACTATAAATTAAACGCTGTTTTAAGAGCTAGGATCAGATATAACTCCTGAGATCACAGAGACTGAATCTTGTAAATAAAGATTAAATTAGCACATAAGTGTGACAAATATATGAAGGAGACATGCACGATGTTATAAGCATCTGTATCTGGGGTCAGTAAACTACAGTACATGGACCAAATTTAGCCAACTACCTATTTCTTAGCCCACAAGCTAAGAATGGTTTTAAAAATGTAAATGGTTGCATTTTAAATAGTTATATAGATTCCTACATACTATCCTTGATTTTGACTACTGACTCACAAAACCTGAAATGTATTCTAGCTGGCCATTTTTAAGAAAAGTTTATAGATCCTATTCTATGCCATAGGAAGTTGACATAGTTGGGGTAGTAAATATTATGGATCAACCAAAAATTACAAATGACTATGAATGAAAGCATTTTATTAATATATTTTGCATCCATAATTTCATAGAAAAATAATGCACCCTCAAAATTGATGTGAAAATAAATTACATAAAGTTACATTACATATGCAACAGAGTAGAGAATCACATCGTATATTAGATTCTTTCTTCGGGTGACATGGGGTTTTGAATATTAAGCTTTTCCATATGTAATGATTGCAGGGACAATTTTTATGAAAAAAGACTTTTCCATAAAAATGTCTGCACAACAGGGCAAAGTTCAATTTGAAAAACTGAATTCATTGTAGGAAGGAAGAGAAATAATTTACTTACTTTCTTGTGAGAGAATCAGAAAAGTCCACAATGTAATTGAAGGTTAGAATAGGAGATGAGATTTTTGGATAGTACCCGTTGAAACATGGAGAAAAGGAAAAATGGAAAAAAATGAAGGAATGTGTAATGACAGTAGGAGTGAGAAGAGCAAGAACAGGGGTCTCAAGGTTTGCAGTGAATGGGGAGTTTTTGCTTTCTGCATATTTCTTCCCATTTAAAACATCAATTTCCTCAGTGTGAATGGAATCAGATTATTAGGACTATAGATCATCAAAATAAGAAAGAACAAAAGCAACGTCTATGGTTGAGGACATTCAGAGTAGGCCTAAGTTTTTCAAGGCAGACCTGAACAAGCAAAGATTATTATTTTCAAAGTCCTGACCTATTCACTGATATCAACTTTAGTTTTCGGAATCACTAAGTTTAGGGAGATTCACTCCAATGTTTGCATTGCTCCAAAGATAAAATCAGACATACACTATATGGTTAGGAGATGATTAGTGTTTCTACGTTACTGTTAGAGTGTAACCTAAGGGCAGGCAAGAACTTGACCTCCACCATATCTGCCTCTTCTATGCAAGTGATAATAGGTCCCTAGATATCCCTTGGTAAATATTGGTATTTTTGACCAAAATAAATGAATGGATAAATGAATAAAGTACATAGCTTAGTTCCAGCCAGTGAATAGAAATTTATGGCGCAAATTTTCATTTTCATTTTTGATTATAACTTTTTCTTTTTTCTGTCTTATTTTGAAATTTTAACCTCTTCTCCTAACTATTTTTAAACTATCTTTTTGTCAGTCATTTATAATCCTTGTTTGACAAAGAGAGGTCTGAATGGACAAGCAGAGAGATTATGGCACATCCTCTTGAGCACTGTTTTGTCACTTAGCATTTAGAATGGAGTGTGTGCTCAGCCTCACTCATTATCAGAGAAATGCAAATCAAAACCACATTAAGATGCCACCTAACTCCAGTAAGAATGGCCATCATTAGTAAAACAAACAGCAACAGATGCTGGCAAGGATGCGGAGAAAAAGGAATGCTTCTACACTGCTGGTGGGAATGCAAACTAGTGCAACCTCTTTGGAAGACAGTGTGACGATTTCTGAAAGAACTAGAAATTGACCTTCCATATGACCCAGCAATTC